>JAODUH010014352.1:0-27757 GCA_027564835.1 Typhlichthys subterraneus | reverse complement strand
TCCAGCTGGGAGGAGGCCTCGGGGGAAGACCCAGGACTAGGTGGAGAGATTATATCTCCACACTGGCCTGGGAACGCCTCGGGATCCCACAGTCAGAGTTTGCTGATGTGGCTCGGGAAAGAGAGGTTTGGGGTCCCTGCTGGAGCTGCTGCCCCCGCGACCCGACTCTGGATAAGCAGATGAAGATGGATGGATGGATGGATGGAAGTATTTTTAGCTAGCTCTTGTTATCTTATCTACAGCATCTTTAAGAAACAGAGGACAAATGTACCACTTGAAACCATGCCATTTCATCACAATCCAGTCAAGTTAATTTTCAGAAGTCTCAAAGGTTGGGGACTCACCACTTTTCAATGGGTAAGAGGCATTTGGCACCTGTTTTAGCTACCGTGATTTGGCCACTAGAGGGCACCAGCCTATATCCCAGGAGTTGTCCTTTTTATATAAACCAATCACACAGCTCCTTTTAATGGTTTAATATGATGTGGTTGGTGTAGCTGATCTATCGCAATGCCAACACAATGCATTTGATAGATCTAATGAGAAGGCTCTGCTCTGTTAATTTGCTTCATGGCCATGTATTGTCTGCAACAATTCTATATGCAAGGCTATGTATTAAAAATATAACTGACATTTTAAATGGAAGACGAAAAAACAAACCCGAAACAAATTTAGCTATTTTACCATGAAATGCCCTTTCCTTTTCTCCCTTCCTGCTTGTATGAACACTTGCCTGTGTCTAGCATGATAAAGATTGTTGAGGAAGCGTCTGCTGTTGCAAACAGTGCCTTTGGAAAATACATATACTAAAATGCAGTCCTGTATAGGCCTAATGTATAGATTTGTACTTGTTGGACATTTTTGTTGGATTAATCTTAATTTATTATATATTTGTATTTAATTCTTAGCCCTTTAGTCAGTAGTTGTTGGTGTTATACTATGGTGATGGTGGGTTTTTGGACTAAATCTCCAATTAGCCTGTATGTGTTTTTAATGTATCTGTGGAATCCATAACGGTCCTTTTTAGCAGGACCAGTAGACTTCCTTTACATATGTCACATGTCTCAAATTATACGACAAAATGTTGGTAAACAGTATGGGACTTATGCTACGAAGATCACTCGAAACAGAATGGGCTTGTCAAATTTGGTCAAAGAAAAGACTACCCATTTCTGTCTAAAGTCATCTATAACATTTAGTATTGTGACTCCTGGTTTGCTTTGATTTTGAAGTTCTCAGGAAAGTGTAGAGTGCATTTGTTTAATCATTTTCTGTTTTGTACCTATTTGACCAATATTGATATAAAAAACAATGTTTTTAGCCCATCTATACGATTGTATATATTTTGAGAACCTGTGAGATCTGGCCGTCTTCGCAAGAAATGAATGCACTGTAGTTGGTTCATGGTGGAATGCCTGAGTATGTTCAACCAATCAAAAAGCAATAAAAACAGATTCTACATTTGTTATAAAAAAAGAAAAGCCTAAATACTGTTTACGCTCAATAACCGGCAAAGCTTTGTGATTACCCCTTGCATGGTATTATTTTATTTCTTTAATTTTTGCTTCATAGTCAATTAGTCATATTAGAGAGTAAGGAACATCCTTTGATGTTCTTGATGTTTTTGTCAGTTATTATGAAAGTTATTGGTATTTATATTCAAGGGTTATTTAGATTTTCAATATATCATCCTGGTTATTCCATCAGTTTGGTCAGGAACATTTTTAGTTATCAAGATTACTATTAAAAAAACAAAAAACAAGAGTCTACTATAACCTGCCACCAAATAATATTGCACTGTTATGTACTGCTGTACAGTATCTGGTTTTGTTTCTGCTCATGTTCAACTTTGCTTTTATCAAATGGCATGTTTTTTTCCAACATTTGCTGATTCTGCCATGCTTTAGTTTGCAGAGATACCAAAGTATTCTACAGAGACACCCCTGAAGTTACTGGCTCTAAGATATCTGATCTTTGATCAATCTCAGGAAGAAACCTTATAGAGATGTATTGGTGGGGAGGTTTGAAGAAATCTAATTTTCCCTTATCGCAATGGTCATTCTAAACAATACATTTTATTGCATTTTTATTCAGTCTGTGCTGCAACTCCTTTGCTGTATTTTTGTTAGGCTCAATGTGATGGATTGTCCTTTGTTGTTGTTGTGAAATGTCAGTGATAAATGTTTATGCCTTCTTAGGGCAAAGATCAAAGGCTGTTTCCTTTTAAGAAACAAAACTGTTATTAATATTTTATTTGTTGCATCATACAAATAATACTTTAAAGCTGACAAATAATTTTTAACATATTTTACCTTGTTTCTGCTAACCTGCAGTTGTGCATGTTTTTTCCCCCTATGCCATTATTTTTGTTAACACATTTTACACAATTTATCACACTTATTGTATATATTTTTTTTTGTGCATTCTCAATTGCAAAGTGAAATTATCCCGTTTTCCCCGTGGCCTTTATTCTCTGTAATTATGCTTTTTTATTTACATTTTTAAAATTTTAGTTTTAGACACAAGGTGCATTCCTTCACGATGTCAAGTTATGATACCAATCCAACACTTTTCCTTGCTCCTTTGTGTCAGTCACATTGGTACTGCTTTATCTGAGGGAAATTGATATGGACCTACATTTACAACACACAAGAAAACATCTTTGCAATTAGTTTAGTTAGGCTTTCTGCATTTTCTTCTTTTTTTGCACTAAGAATGGCATAATCATGTTACTGTTGTCCTGTTAGTAGAGTTCAAGTTTGTGTTCCTGGCCTGGATGGAGCACAGCTTGTATACACTAACTACCTTCCTTGTTTCCTCCACCTCCAACATATTATATAAATGTTATCACAATATCAAATAATTTATTGCTAACAAAAAGAAACAAAAACATACTACTGATTGTATGTATTTTTAAACAAAGCCTATTTTTTCTGTATAAAAACTGTGTTCGGCACTTTTATTCTGGGTTGTGCTTTTGTTTTTCTATATATTTATAATTTAGATCGAAATGTATATATTGTAAAAATTTGTGCCTTTCGATTAATTCTTAAAAAAGGTTTTCTACTCAAAAAAGGAAGGATTATATTAAGATTGCAATCTTAACTTTGTAAACAAATAAAAACCTGGAGATTGCAGAAAACGTGGATTAGCGTCTTTATTGAATGATTGTGGAGTTTGCATGCTCTCTGCGTGGGGTTCCTCCGGGTGCTCCGGTTTCCCCCCACTATCTTAAAACATGTTAGAAATGTCGCGTATTTTGTGTGTGACAATTTACCTTTCTATCTTTAGTTTTCTTACATATTCTTGGTAGGTGGTTAATTACCAGTATGCTATGCCCTATTGTTACAAAGTCCGCGTGTAGAAGAAGCAACGATGGATAATCATCTTATGAAAGTTAATGGACCAAAAAACGCCATTACGCATGTGGGCTCTATTGTACGTGCGTGATGACGTGATGAAACTTACCTGTACGTTTTGCTTTTATTGCCACGCCTACTTCAATTTCTACAGATATTTGGCAATTTAGCAAAGCACTTGTAACATTAGCTGGTAGTATAACGTTAGTGCTTAGAAGAAGAGTCAAGTTTCTGTTTAAAAACGAGTCTCCTGAAGGAACAGTTTACAGGTAGGTTAACTGCTGATAGGCATAGCCTGTGTAGGCTACTACATTTTTGTAGGCTCTTTAATTATATTTTAACGGGAGAAGAATTACATTTTATGTATTGTTGATCCCTAATTCAAGATAGGCCAGCCAGCTTAGCCTACAACAGGTTGTGGGCGCAGACATTTTCCTTTCATCATTGTTAATTGTCTGAGCAGTATTTGATTTGTGGCATGAGGGTTATGTAGCGTAGGCTATTAAATATGAATAATTCACGAATGTTTTAAGTGTGTGGGTGAGCGGGGCAGTCAAGTGCAGGTGCCACGGCACATCCTCGCCTTGCCTTTCTGGTTTTGCCACACATGCAGGTTTCTGCCTGCCGTATCGTTTCACAATAGTTTCGAGTTTGCAACGAGTCTTTAATAGGCTATACTTATTTGTAAAGCGCTTGTTAGATCAGTGGTGAATTAAATTGATTTCTAATTAATTTTTAGAGAGCATTTCACATGTTTTAATTACCGTAGTCCCTTTGACATGATTGTGCTTCTAGAATTAATACATATGAAATGTATTTATTAGAATATCTAGACTAGCCGTGCGGTTGCTGTAGTCAGATATGATCAATATGACGGAAGATGAAAAGCGCGTCTTAATATTGTTTATAATTAGCCTATTATTTTTGACTACATTTGAGCAGAGAATGCTATTAGTTTTGCCTGAAATCACGAATGTAGCCTAGGCCTACGCAGGCTACCATCGACTAATGGGGTACCGGTAATGTTAATCTCATTTAAAAGGACAAATAAAAGAAAAAATCTAATAATAAATAAATGCTCACACTGTAAGTGTTGAAGGTGATCAGCAACTGTAAGATAATAAACTTTTAGAAGAAGTGGTTGAGAGGGGTGACAGGTGATACAGAAGTTGCTGGTTCAAACCCTGTTAACTCCTCACCCACTGCCTAACCATAACTGCTTCTGATGGTCAGGTGGTGACTACATGGCAGCTATGAATGTATGGGTGAATGTGAGGCAATAAAAAAGAAAGAAAGGAAGGAATATGAACATTAAATATTGTAGGCTGCTCAGATTTGAGAAATGGTGAAAAATATTTATGGTCTTTTAGGTCCAAATATTGTTTGATGTTTTACATGGAGAATAGCTTTCCTGAGTGGCACACACAAATTATTCCAGTTAAAAAAACTATTTGTATGACTATGGTTCTTGGGCCTCTGTTCTCATGGTGATTTTCTGCTTTTGCTTTGCTTGTTTGGAAGCAGGGTGCATCGGAACCAAAACAATATTTGGTCCAGTTAGAGAGAGGTGTGTGTGTGCGTGCGCGTGTGTGCATTAGTCTCAAGACTGACTGGCACACCTTATTTCTGGGTAGCCAGGCAGCTACTGGTGTTTGCTTTAGTAACAGCCATGATACTGAATGTCAGAATGTTTTGTCTGTCCAATGGCCAGCTGATCCACCCGAATGGACACACAGGCACACACTAATGTCATAAACATTGGTTCCTTTTCATATTGACAGGCACATTTGCCAATCTAGACACATACTGTATATAGCTGTAGGTCCTTTTGAATCAGACTGGTCACCAGTTGCAGTAGGCTATAACATACAGTATTTGCCATGTATAGGTCAATGTGAAGCAAGGTAATTGTCAGCTAAAGCAGTTTTTCTCTACAGTATTTAGATGAAATGTTTCATTTTTAGAGAATTACAAATATTAGGCCTAAAAGCTGCTGTATGGATATAAGATAAGTACAATTTTGAGAACATAATCTATGTTCTCTTTCTTTGCTCCTGCCTTCTGGGCCTTTTTGTTTTGCCATGGCGAAGCCCATTTGCAAACCTGTTGCAGCTGGCAAAATGTAATCATCTTACAGTAAAGGGGCAGGGGCTATAATGCAGATCAGATATTTCACTAACAAATGACACAAAATATTATAGCTCTAAAATCCTACCTACATTTCCCTCTTAGGAGAAGGGAGGGGCATCTTGGTCAAGGATGCTTAAATAGGGTGGACTTGTTGGCGTTCGAATAAAGGACCTTAATATGTACACTAAGAGCATTGTTTTAGCACAACCAGTGCATTGACCCTGTTTCAAGTGTGTTTACAATGTACCTTTTTCAATATTTAAACTTTACAATTCGAGAGGCAACCGCATTTCCCTTTTGGCAAAGCACAATGGACGTCTGTATTGGAGCCCGGGGAACCTTACTCTGGGCACGCAGAACTATGGTGTAGCCATAGCAAATCCCCCCCCCCCCATCAATTATTAATGGCCCAGTGTTCTCATTCCTCCTGCGTAACCATAGTTTCGGGACAGAACTTAACTAAGCCAGCAGCTTGAAACCGGCTGTGGCCCTGTGGGGAAAACCAACTATCCAACTGGTCACACAGGACTGATCATAGGTGCCATGGACACTTTACTTTAAGAATGATTCCAATGTGGCTTAGGCCTAATTGAAGACAGCTGTGTGTGAGGAGAAGAGGTCTGTTTTGACCTGAAGTTGGCTTCTTTTACTTTTATTTTATTTCTTCAGCCTCGTGACTGAATTCGGACTTGTTAATTTGCATGTTGTTGTGTATGGGATTCAAAGAGGTAACGTGAACAGACTCAAGTGGCCAGCAGTGTTTGACAAAAGGAGAGTGTCCAGCTATTGGATCTGCATTATGAATATGAACCAGCGAAACAAACTGCTGAAGCACTTTGGTGTCGTCCCTCCAAAGTCTCCTCCACCGCTCTTGGTAGTACCTGTAAGTAGATGGACAACAGCATGATACAGTAGACAGAGTAACATTATGCAGATACTCTGCTGGATTCATTGTTTTCTTTTATGGTGATGGTAAAGTTACTGTTCTTAGCTATAATATGTGGGCTATTCACCAATGCTGTTTGATTTGGATTACATTACAGAAGACGCACATGGCCATATGATTCTTTCCATTCAGCTACAGTTATACTCTAGCAAGCACATAACAGACTTTCTTCAAGGTTACATGCCACGTAAATATGTTTATCTCAGCCTTTTTAATTTGGAGCATTGGAAAATAACAATATTTTAAGTGTAATCGTAGTGAAATTGAATCCCCGACTTTGTTTGCCTTGTATTGTTCCTCTGTAAAATATTATCAGTTTACTCTGAAAGAACTGCATACCGGGCACACCATGGCCTAGTGCATTTAAGGTCTTTCACCTTTCCCCCAATAGGCTAGATGCATGAAGGTTTCTCCACACAAAGTGTTTCCACCTTAAATCCCTGGCACTAAAGGGCAATAGAGAAGTCTTCCTGTGAGAGTGGACAAAGGGGGTGGGGCGCGCTCCAGGTGGGGTTTCCATGAGGTGGTTTTGTTCCTTCAACAGCAGCGCACCACAGCCATGCATTAGATATTAATTCCCCCACGGCGATCTGGTTTCAGGCTTTCTGGAGAGCAGCCAGCCTAGGGTCTTCCGCACAGGGTAGGCCTGAGGAACTAGTAACCTATTATAAATTGGAGTGTTTTGATGTGATTCCTTCTTTTGGGGTCTCTTGTTTTAATGTAAAAATATAAAGGACAGCCTGTTTGTTGAGTTCAGCAGGCATCAGCTGTGCTGCTGAGCTCAGAGATCCCGCTGGGAAATGGAAGTGAGGTTTAAAGAGCAAGGGGTAAGTCGAAAGACAAACAATACACACGTGTTGCATTAGGTTGGATGTTTCATGTGCTTTCAATGACAATACCTATACCTCACAGGTGATGAATAGATTTATCAGCCTTCTCCAGTTCAATCTGACCATGTGAAAATTTCCACCAACGTCAAGTCGTGTTTGCTTACCGTTTGACTGCCTATATGTGAGCTGTCTGTCTTTCTCAGTATTTAGCTGAAAGGTCTTGGATAAGCCAAATGCACAGGGAGCTTTGCAGAAATACTATGTTGCTGATATGACAGATACTCTAAATGTGTCATGATTGAGGTGTAGGCTATAGCACACATCCATGTATTGCATTGTTTGGTGTTGTTCAGAAACCTGACTCTTTAGGAAGGGCCCTAGACTGAACACTGATGGCATTGCCAACATTTGCATGTTTCATACTCTCTCTTCAATTGTAGATGGCGGTCATCCACAGGTTAACAAGCTTTTGTGTTTTTAATATTGATGGCTTGAAGCGACCCGAAGTCTGATTACTAAAATACGATATTGTATTGTTCCAATGCATTATATCCGTTGCCCAGAGAGAGCCACAGATATAACAACAAAAGTGTATAGTAACACAATCCCATGAATGCTGTTAACAAGATTTATATTAGATTACAATAAACACATGAGAGTGACGTGGCAGTATGATTTTTCCATTTGGTTAGTGTAGGCCAGGGGTAGCCAACACGGTGCCCGCGGGCACCAGGTCGCAGACCATTTTCTAAAAAATAGCAATAGTCTCCATTAGCTCCATCAAAATGTTTTATCAAATTGTGTTGCTATTGTGTTTTATTAATACTATCATTGATGTAGATTTGAAAATGACAATATTTAATTTTACATTGTCAAAACAATGTTATATGAATGAACTGATCGTGTCTGGGCTAAAAGTTCAATATTGTTCACGTGACAGCAAACCATCTCATATGCTGAGACAAACAAACGGGCGCAGCTACGGGAGCTAGAAAAAGATAAACAAAGACAAACGTGGCAGAAAAGCAAAAGAAAATGAGCTATTTTTGCAACGATTGTAAGTTATTTTTTGAAAGTAAAGTGTCTCTTTTGTCTGACTGTGGCGATGGCAAAGCGGTGCAAGGTAGAGACACTTCTATCCGATGTCCATCTGGGGGTAAGTAGCCTACAATGGTTGGAAGAGTGTCGGCTATGTCCGGGAGCTGGACCGGGATCTGGTTTTATGGGCAGGTGGTTTAGTAGCCTATCCAATGCGAGTTAAAGGTAGGCCACAGTAAGCTAATACACTTTTTGCCAAATTCAACAAATACCTCCTCGCATTTCGCTATCTTTACCGATATCTGCATGCTAAAAAAATTATTGGTAGCCTACTTCTACACGGCCCTTGCTCCGTAAATAGCACCATAAACAAAGTGGTGAACGCTCACTAGTGCAACAACGCCTCTTTCCTTCAAAATGTATTGCAATGGGGTGGGGCAGTAGAAGGATTTTGATTTGACCTCAAAATTAGCAAACATTCTCAAGAACTGACCCTGCATGGTTTCCTAAACAATGTTGCAGAAGTGATCATTTGTACAAAAATATAGGCCTAACAGGTGTGATTTTGAACAAAATTCTTCAACAATTTTCAGATACAGTACACACAAATAACAGATGTGATGATGTTGACTTTCAAATGTTTAAACCAAAAGATTGAGATTTAATAACAGAAATGGTGTTGCATGTATATGTGTTGTTATTATTGTGAGGAATTATTACCAGTAGCCTAGCCTAACGTGATAATCATTCGCTTTGAATATATGCATTTTTATTAATAATAATACAATTAAAGGTGAATTCTTTTTGACTTTCTTATTCAGGACGTTTCAAACAAGTAGCCCTCCAAACAAGCAGCCCTTTTTATTACTCAGTACCCTTGAAGTAGCTCTCAGCTCCAAAAAGGTTGGTGACCCCTGGTGTAGGCTACTCCAGCGAGCACGCACACTGACAATTGACCTCCGGTCAGTGAGCGGCCTTAAATAGTGTTCTGTTGAAATGGGACCATACAGAAAGGACTAGCTAAATGTATCTCTCTAGTCCATTCGGTTACACAGTGTAATTGAACGGAAAATGTCAGGTATAGTATACCTGTTAAATGATTATGTGAGCTTGTTGGTAACAGCAACGGTTCCCATACGATCAGATCTTAACGACGAGGACACCAGCCCCCACCACGGGGATGTAATGGGCAGAGGACGATGTGTTTTACAAGGTTGTTCACCCAGCCTATTTCCTTGTCATGTGATCAGATTTCATACACTGTGCCCTTTGCTCTCATGTTGTTTACACTGGTCTCACTCTAGTTAAACCTGGCCTTCTGTGTTCACATGGCTACATTAGGCTCTGTTCTTACGGTTGAAAGACCAACATACAGAATTCAGGTTGACTTCTTCACTGCAGTGCTTACACTCAGGTTCATTAACATTTGTTGTTAATGAACTTTGAATTAGAATTTGTTGCTACTTGTGTAAATTTGTTAAAGAAAACACGTTATAGTGACGTGTGTGTGTGTGTGCGCGCGCAAAGTTTATCATTAACCTAGTCAAACAAGTGGCCTAGGTTTCCTCAGTATTCCTGCACTGGTTGGTTGTGACAGTTTTTCTGTGTTTAGCCTGTAAAGTTGAAGTGGGGGGGCAGGGTGTTTTGCTTCCTACTAGGATGTTCGAGGACCAGAGACTAGGCTGTGTCTGGTTCTGACATTTTGTTTATGAATAATGAGTTGGCAGTTAACACCTGATTACCACAGTTCCTCTCACTGTGTCACAGAGCAGAAAAGCTGGCTTTACCCGTTTCTGAGGACACAAACATGCTGTCCTCTCCCACTGCATGGGTCTTAGTTAGGAAATGGGGTTGCTGGAATGTGGAACAATGCAGTTGTATTTGGTATGTTAGAAATGAAAATAGTGTGAATCTCAAGGTTTTTGTGTGTGCATGTGTGTTTTATAGTAGGTGGCAGCGATGACACTGGCTTTCAGTAATAAACAACCTAGAATTACACTACTTTCTATTCTCAATCCAACACCTTGGAGGTTCTAAAAACTAGTGTGTGTTCTACATTTACAAGGTGTTTTATTAAATATATACTTAGATTTTCTTTAGTGTAGAAAAATGTATCTACAGTATAGTTTTACCATGTTTACAGCAGCAGGTTAAATGTAAACCATGAATTAATAATTTGTCTTGTAAGCGAGTTGTTTCGGCTAAATGCAATATTTGTGTACAACTTTCAAGCAGGGTGTCATATTTAACTGGCACCAGCAGTCATAGGGCGTGTGTATGTACTAGGCCAGATTATAGCCCCTCCCCCATACCTGACAGGTGAGAGCACGCTGCGTTAAAGTCACACGCGCGCACACACACTAGTGAAGCCAAAGCCAAACTATTCAGACTCGGCTGTTCTTGTTGTAAGGACAAAGTCTGCCATTATTGTTGTTCATATTGTTGTTGATATAATCATGTTGTTTGTTCTCCTTATTATTCGCTGCGGTTTAGTCTAAACATTTCTGTCTTTTCAGAAACCAGGCATGGAGGAGTTAACGATATGGGAGCAGCACACAATAACCCTAAACAGAGTAAGTAATGTTGCTTGTTTGTTTTTTTTTCTATTTGTTATTATCGGCCATACAGCGAGCATAACCTTGCAGTGTGTGGTATGCTGGAATTGTGGTTTTGAGGTGGATTAGGATTCACTTTAGGCTCCTGCAGGAATTCAGGGAGACACGCCCTGATAGTTGTTCTTTAGCTCAGGTGATACAGTTGAGTGGAGCCACTGGAATGTGTCCCTATTCATCTCTCTCTCTCTCTCTCTCTCTCTCTCGGGTGGGGGGGGGTTTCAAGTAAAGCTAGGCTCATTTATTTCTTTTACATCTGCTACCTGAACAAGTAATGCCTCATACGTCATTTAAATGAGACTGTTGAATGAAATGGTCTGTGTTCCCCAATGCAAGGATCCCAAATTGGGATTTGGCTTTGCTCTATCCGGGGGACGGGACAAGCCTCACCCAGAAACTGGCGACACGGCTGTAATAATATCTGATGTGCTGCCCAACGGTCCAGCCATGGGACGGCTCTTGTACGTTTCTGACCAATTCACACACACACACACACACACACACACACACACACACACACACACACACACACACACACACACACACACACACACACGCCTATCTTGCACACACCTGCTTGCACACACAATACATGGTGATAACCATCACTCATAGTTTAATATACCTGCAAGGACACCGAAGGAAATGCACACCTGTATGTTCTGCTGATACAACGTTCTATGCCTGCAGCACCAAAGATCAGATTGTCATGGTAAATGGAGTTTCTATGGAGAATGTCCATTCCAACTTCACCATTCAGAACCTCAAGTCCCGTGGCAAGGCTGTAAATATAGTGAGTACATAAACTAAAACATTAACCACAACCGTGGTTAATAAAGCGTTTATTCCCAAGCTTTGTCCGTTTATATTTTCTCAGATGGCTACCAGTGGTCACAGAGATTCAATATTGTTTAACGTCTAGCTTGTACGGTAGCTAGCATCCATTTATTTGTCTTTGTTTTGAACGTCTGTTTACAATCTTTTCAGATTGTAACTAGAAGTCAACTCTCTCTCCCCCTCCCCTTCCCAGACAGTGAAACGTCCTCGTAAGATCCAGATCCCGTCGACCTCCAGGCCAACTCGGGCGTCCTCCCAGTCCAACCTCCTGGACCAGGAGCCTCTGTCGCGGCAGCAGCGGCGCTACTCTGACGGCAGCGATGACCCCCGGGAGCGTGACCGCTACCGCGGCCCCAGCCCCGCGGCCGACCGCAACGGCCACACGCTGCCTCTGATGAACACGGGCTACAAGAGGCTGCCGCACCAAGACGTCCCGGAGAAGCCCATCAGGACGACACTGGTGAAAAAGAAGCTCACTGACGGTACGGCACCTGACAAAGGAGACCGTTGTCAGCCTGGCCTTGTTTAGAATGTGCCTGTAAAGGACAGATAACCATTTGTTATCTAGCGAGGTCTTTCCCACAAGGACTGGAGGTTAATGGTCTACTATGTTAGGGTATTCTGAGTCGGGGGCAGGGGTTGGAGGAATTCACCCACTGACACTTTAGCTGATACACATATATTGGCTGATATTTGCTGTGCTTGCGATTGGCAGGTTTATTGGTTTCTAATGGTTTCTTTCTTTACGTGCCTGCAGAATATGGTTTGAAGCTGGGCAGCCAGATCTTCATCAAACACATGACAGAAACGGGCCTGGCCTCCAAGGAAGGCACACTGCAGGAGGGAGACCTCATTCTCAAGGTGAGACAGGAGAACCTGGCAGTGGAATGGGTATCTAAGAGGTTGGCTTGTATGTTTAGTTGGTTTAAAGGGATATTAAAGGGAGGGAGCGCTATTTCATGAATGGATCAAATATAAAATGCTGCAGAAAATAATGTGTTTTATTATTTTTTTTTTTTTTTAACACGATGCTCTGTTTGTCCAGTGTTTCAACATTCTTTGCAAACCCCCAAAGAAGTCACAGTACAACATTCACAAGCAATGAGCAACTTATTTTATCAGCATGAAATCAAAACATAAAAAAATATGCACCTTAACAAACAACTGCACCAAGCAAATGTACATTCCATTAAAGGTGTTTGAATAATAAACTGCTGCATGTATTCAAACTGTCCTCCGTGCCAGAAGACAGCGTGTTGTCGTTGTTTTTTCTAAATTGCCGACACGGTCTGTGGTCAGATAAACGGCATGACGACAGAGAACCTGTCCCTGCTGGAGACGAAGCACCTGGTGGAAAAGAGCAGAGGGAAACTCACCATGATGGTCCTCAGGGACAGCCGCAGGTTTCTGGTGACCATCCCCGAGGTGGAGGACAGCGCCCCCAACAGCGAGGATGACCAGCGGCATGACAGCAGCTCTGAGCTGGAAGGTAGGAGAGAAGGGTCAAAGGTGGGGATAAGGGGGGTACGCTCACTCAAACATCATTTGAACAGTTGTTCCCCCCTCCACCCCCCCACCACCCCACCCCCCCCGCCGGTCAGACATTTCAGACCTGGATATGGACATGCCTTCTACCAAAGACAGGGCTTCCCGTCATCCCAACAGACGTACCCGAAGGTACGTGCCAACCATGCGCACGTAATGGTGGTCGCAGCATTCTTTTAATACTGGATGATATTCACATTTTCACTGCAGTCATTAATGTTATTACGTATAAACAACAAAAGTAATCAAATATCTACAGGTTGGAGATGTTTTGTTGATTTTTAACCTTTTTATTATTTATTAAGTTGCCTGGGAAGTTGTTACAGGCGAGGAGAGAGGGCAATTGAACAAATTGAAAACTTAACATGGGATTTACATGGGACAGAAAAATGCTGACTCATTCTAATTTGTCTACTAATCCAGAACCAGAGGGGAGCCCCCTCCTCCAGCCAAGTCGCGTGACTCCTCCCCGGTACGCTCTACCTTGAACCGGCCACAAGCCAAGGCCTACCCCTCTCACAGAGGTCAGTGCTGCAGAGACAAGCTCACTTTCTGAGGGAGGTAATTCATAATTTGCTCAAACAAATAAGGGTTGAGTCACCTCACATTTTCAGGAGGCCTGGGTATTCTAAATAACCAAATATGGCCCCCTTTTATAGATGCAGAAATATGTAAATGGCCAAAAAACCTTGAAACACAAGCTCTGTTCTCAGCACCTTGAGTACTGTTTAACCATCAACCTGTGCTGATAGTTGATGTGTTTTTGTTGGAGGTCACATACAGGTATAATAAGTGATTGTAAAATATGACACTATAATCTGGTACTTTACAGCCCATGCTCCGTAAATAGGAACATAAACCAAGTGGCGAACACCGCTCACAGCAACAATGCCCTAGACATTGCAATATATTTCAATGATTGGGGTGGAGCTTATGAGGGTGCACCCTAGAAGGGAGGGGATTTTTTTGTTTTTAATTTGGGTTTTAAATTGGCAAGCTTTTCTGAGAATGACTAACCCTGCCTTTAAGGTGTAGAAACGCCCTGCCATACAAATGCATGGGTCAGCCAACTTGTGTAAAATGCTGTATGCAAGGTTTGATATGGTTGAAACTGTTCTCCAGGCCTACCTGCGTCTGACTCAGACGGCAGTGCCTCCCCTGTGCCTGCCAGGAGAGACAGCCCAGACACGAGGGACCAGTCCAGCAAATACAAGTTAGTCCGACATCCTCACCAACGTTAATGCAGGTGGTGAAGCGAGCACCCAGGTTTTTATGGGTGAACGCTATTCTCTCTTTCCTCTCCAGGAGCCTGTCCGGCATGTCATTCCTCCCCAACCCCAAGTCCTCTCTCGATGCCAGCCGGAACGGTCCTCGCACCTCCTCCTCTGCCTCACGGCCTCGCAAGCCCGTGTCGGAGTCCGACTCTGACCGCAGTGCCTCCCCTCCGCCCCGGAAGCAGAGCCCACACCTGGACTCCAGATACAAGTAAGGCTGATTTCACCTGCCTAATCCTCATGCATTACAGTTCATGTCACGATTTCTTGGTAGTACAAAAACAAAATAAAAAACGAACAGACCTAAATGTCTAGTCTCTCCATTTGCCTCTATTCAGGGTTCTTCCTGACCTACCCTACACAGGGCTCAAATCCACCCCGATCACCGTTCGCCAGGAGCCCCTCAGGAGAGTCAACCCCCCGGTCAGAATCCCACCGCCAGGTCAGAACTACTACTGTCACATGCCAACCAGCTGTGCGTGTGCGTGTGCGTGTGTGTGTGTGTGTGTGTGAGCGAGCAAAAGCTTCCATGTTTTATGACCTGCCACGAAACTACGAAGTGATACTATTGCATAACTACACACATAACTGTCTGTTATCTCTGTACCTGCAGACTCTGAGTCAGACTCTGATGGCAGCCCCGACAACACTCCGAGACAAGGCACACCCTACAGCCAGGACCACAGTAGATACAGGTAGAGATGAGGGTCGTACACAGCCCAGCAACCCCCCCCCCCACAATCCTCTTCCCCACCCCTCCTCCCCAGACACTTGCCCCCATCCCCCAACCTGGCAAGATTTTTCATGGACTGGACACACAAAGCTCAATTCACCTCATCCCTCATTTACACTAGCCAGACATGTATCTTTATCTTTTTTTTTCCTCCATTTGTTCTGTGATCTCTTTTTTTTTTTTTTTTTTTATATTTTTTCGCGGATTCGAATGTTTTAGTATTATAACCCTTGATTTGTCTTGTCTTTTCATGTGATGCCGTTTGTATTTCTGTTGTGTGCTGTTTTAACCAATAAAATAAAAAATGACCTTGAACATGTCCCTTTACTGGCTAATCGGTGAGACAGTGAGACGCATGATTTAACTCATTGAAACTCATTTCAAATCACACGTCGTGATATCAAAGCCCCGACCTACTTCATTATCACTCTCGAGGTAGTGTTCATAACCCAAAACCTCACTAACCAATCTACCATACATAGCTATATATGGGAAGACCCTAGAAATGAGCTGAACCTCTCAAACTTGTGAGCAATCTGTACGATGTTAACCACCCCCTTAACCAAGGGAGGGCAACCCCATGGGATGCTGAGGTGAATATTCAACCAAGCTCAAACAACTAACAGTCATCATATTAGCCACACGCCTTCCCCCTCCAGATGTAACTGAGATGTGTCGTCTTCCTCTTCCCTCACTCCCACCTCCCTATTTTTCTCTTTCAGAGTCCTGCCTAATCTATCCCAGCAGCCCCCAATAGAGCCATCTCACTGGGCACCCCCTAGTGTCACAGCCAGCAGTGTCAAAGCCAGTAATCCACCACTGAAAGGTTTGTTTACATTACAAGAAAGTGTGTGAGAGGGGAAAGAGTTGATTCATATTGGGCAGCAGATTATGTTGATAATGAATCTATGGCCGGTGTCAGACATGGATTAAGTCTAGTCCAAGACAGTGAAGATCTCCATTTGAGGGGATAATACCTTTTAGTCTAGGACTAGACTTAATCCATGTCTGTGAAACCGGCCCAAAGAGTTGGATGTTTTTGAAGAAGTCAGTGAAACGCTTGCAAACCAAGACTGCGCTTAAGTGTTTCTCTGTCCGTAGCTCCGTCGGAATCTGAGTCGGAGGCTAGCTACACATCTGTCCCTCGCAGGGCCTCGACGGACAGCGACGGTTCAAATAAGGTCAATGAGCGATACAGGTGAGACGCTTGGATGGTATCGGGATACAAATGTGTAGAAAGCTAGACTAATCCATCTGGTGCAATGGCAAGCACTATTATTGGATAATCGTGTTGGATAATGTTGGCTATATCTGTCGTTGGCTATCCTATTCTATTAGCCTCTTATACTGAACATAAATACTGAAACTACGGTATTCAATGTATTGCACAGTAGTAAGGCTGTTTTCTGTTTTCCATCTGCATTCTTTTGAACTATGTTTCAGAGTTCTTCCTGAGACGGTGTACTCTGCAGTCGCAGTGAAACAGGAAGCTCCTCGTCAACAAGCACCAAGCAGTAAACCACCTCCTTTTGGTCAGTAAGCACCTGTCTAGTAATGTTGTTGAGCAGCGACACGGTACAGAACACGTGAGCTAAATTACCCCCTAATCTGTCTTCCTCAGAATCAGACCCACTTTCACATCTTAGAAGGTCTGGGAGTTCAGAGGGTGGGAGCAATCGCGGGTAAGAGACCACCACCACACCCAAACATGCAGGTATACAGTAACACAGTATAGACTGACATAATGCGTGCATTCCCATTGGTTGACTGTATCGTGTCCATACATTACCGGTCCAATTGTTAACTGCACCCCCAAGAGTAGAGTGCCAGGCTGCCAGCCCCTCTTCACTAGGTTGGCACTGTGGCTGGCATTTTAGCACTAATTATATTTCTGCCTCTTATATTCTTGCAGTGTTCCCCGTGCTGCTAATGGAACTGGCACTCTCAGATCTGGGGTCTCGATGATGAGCCAGCCTCCGCCCTATTGTAAGTGTCATCGGCTTACTTTGCATTGAAGATGCTCTGTAATGTAGTTGGATCATGCCAGCTGTCTTAAGTATTATGAGTGGGATATTCCACTCAGCGTGTTTCTATCGGTTTCAGCCAAGTCAGCAGAGGAGCCCCTCTACTTCCTACCACCAGATTCTTACCCTGTATCTAATGAAGGGTGAGCGACCCTTGTCTGCAAATGGATAGGACTGTGTATTTAGTATTTGTTTTTCTGTATTGTTCTATATGAAACACATGGTTTGCATGTAACATATCATTAACCTGCTATTGATTTGCAAAGTCCAGTAGGTCATGGCAATAGTATTGTGTGCTAAAGCTCCCTCCTCTGTGTGGTGGTTTTAGGTACAGCTCAGACCTAAAAACGGTGTCGTTTGTAAAGGAGGGAAGTGTGGGTCTCAGGCTGGTGGGTGGCAACGATGTTGGTATCTTCGTCGGGGGAGTTCAGCCAAACAGCCCGGCCCATGAACAGGGCATGCAGGAAGGAGACCAAATCATGCAGGTGGAATAACGGCTCAAGCTTTAATCTCACATATCGAATACAAGTTGCTATCACCACCCTAACTCTATAGATTCAATAAGAATATTTAATATAATGTAAGTTTAAAGATTTTCTTACTTTTATATCTTGTTTCGTGTAGGTGAATAAGGTAGACTTTGGCCTTTTGACACGTGAGGAGGCGGCAAACTTCCTTCTCAACATTAGGAGAGGAGAGCAGGTGGATATCCGCACTCAGCACAAGATGGACCGTGAGTACCGCATGAAATGGCCGCAAGCTAACATTAGTTGGTCATTTGGGAAGATTCTGACTACACACATGACATTATCATTACTCATATTCTCTGTTCTCTCTCAATGTCCTCAGTTTACAAGAAGATCATCAAATCCAACCTGGGGGACAACTTCTACATCCGGACACACTTTGACCATGAGCCTGAAGGCACGGTGGGCCTGGGCTTCACCAGGGGAGAGGTGTTCAGGGTGGTGGATACCATGCACCGCGGGAAGCTGGGCACCTGGCTGGCCATACGCATGGGCAATGACCTGCATGAGATGGACAAAGGCTCCATCCCCAACCTCACCAGGTCAGGGAAACGCACAAGGTGTTGTTGGTCGCTTTGGGTGCGTTAAGTGGACTGAACGTTCCTCAAACATTTTTGCAATGTTCTTGAGCAACTTTCAGATATTTGCTGCGTTTACTGGGTGTGGTGAGTGTTGCTCAACTACATATTGATGTGTAGCCGCATATTTGGAACCTGTTAGGGTGTATTTTGAGCAGGCCCTATTTGTAACAATCACTGTTTAGTACCAGTACTACATGTCACATTCATTACCATCTTATTTCATAATTGTATGCTGTTTTATTGTGATGTGAAATGCATGAACTTTAAAATCAGAATATGTGGACACAGCCAATATGGACATATCCTTCAATTGGTTTAGTGCACTATGCATAGACAGATGTGGTTCTACCATCGTCTGTACAGCTGAAACACAACAATCTTGGTGGTTGTTGTTAGCCAGGTCAATGTTGTTCAACCCACAGCCCAACTCCTCCCTGTTTTGTATCCTGACGTTCAGTCCACTGCAGTTCACATTCATTGAACAGAAAGTAAACGCCAAACGATCGTCAATGCAGGGTTTCTGTAATGGTGCGTAACTTTGGACTGAAGGGACAGTATGTCTGCATCTGCACCATGTGTGCATGCTCCTCTGGTTTCACATTCAGCTTAACTCAATTATCCATAAACTACATGTGGAAACACCCAGCCTAAAACAAAACGTTTTTATAACGCAATTGCATAATGGCAGTCAATCTTACCAGCACTTGCATTATAGGTCAATATTAATGTGGTAACCCTATGCAATATAAGTACTCTATTCTTGAACTTCCTTCCAACTCTATTCCTTCAGATGCATTAAACTGTTTTTCACCTCCCCAGAGCTGAGAACCTGGCCAGCTTGGAGCAGAGCCAGAGAGCCAGTGGAGACAAGCAGGTGTCTGGGCCCAGAGCTGAGTTCTGGAAACTACGGGGGCTCAGGGGTGGCAAGAAGAATGTCAGACGGACCCGCGATGACCTCCTGCAGCTCACCATTCAGGGCAAGTTCCCAGCCTATGAGAAGGTTCTGCTCAGAGAAGGTAGGTACTATTGCCTTCGCCACCTCAACTGCCTGTGCTCACACAAAAGGCATGTTTTGTAGTTGTGTTGATGCAAATGGGAGGATTTGCTAATGTATTCATAAACATGCTCTCGCTAGCCTGTGTACAGTCATGACTGGTCAGACCAGTTCTAATACTGTTGGAACTGTCTCCAGCTAATTTCAAACGCCCAATCGTCATCCTGGGTCCTCTTAACGACATCGCCATGGAGAAGCTGGTCAAAGAAATGCCTGATGAATATGAAATAGCAGGTTGGGATGACATAAAAATACACAAAGAAATCCTTGTTTTAATATTATAGTGAGATGTACCTTATTCGTATGCACCTCTTACTGCAGAGATGGTGCCTCGCGGTGGAGTGGAAAGTGCTTCTACAGTCATTAAATTAGACACTGTGAGAAGAATAGCTGAGAAGGTGAGCCACATGTTGTGTATTTAATAGAATCCATTGCATTAAAAAATGTGACACAATATTTGTCTCCCCAGGGCATGTATGTATGTACACACACATCGTGCAGAAATGTATGTGATGTACATTTGTAATGTACAATACAATGTAAATGTATATTCTCTCCTCGCAGGACAAGCACCCCCTGTTGGACATAACGCCCACTGCAGTAGAAAGGCTGAACTACATTCAATACCACCCCATGGTGTTGTTCCTCGACCCCCAAAGCCGCAAGGATATCAAGGCCATGAGACAGAAGTACAGCCCCAACTCCTCCAAGAGCTCCAGGCGTCTCTACACCCAGGCCCTCAAGATGAGAAAGCACTGCAGCCACCTCTTCTCGGGTATAAGACGTTAACACGCATGTCTTCTACAGTAAAGCGTGTAAATGGTTACCACTGAAGGGTTAGTGCTCGCAGTCAAAAAGCACTGTAATGGAACCACTGGGGCTTTTTGACTGGGGGTTGTTGAGAGGGAATCCATAGCACTTCTTTGACTACGGGTATAATATGCAGACATGTAGTGTTATGTTAATGGCCCTGCCAGACAGACATCTGTTACCAAATACTTTAGGACAGGAGTTGGTGATTGGCTGCCAGCGGTTGCCAAACCCACTGTTGCGGTCATATGTACGCTTACAATAATCACTGTGTTGCCATATAGAGTCTGTATGACTTGAAAGTTATTTTGAGAGATGGTTCATTCACATACAGTATGTATAATACATGTATTAATTTATGATACTCTATGTATACCTAGTTATCTGTTTGTAATTGTCCACATGGATGTATTGTCCCAGCCCCTCAAGGTGTAGTAGATCTATATGAATGTGTCCACTTTCCTCTTCTCTGCCAGCACGTGTTGGCCTCCAGCCCAGCTCCAATGTCTGGTATGACACTCTGAAAGAAAAGATCAGTCACCAGCAGAGTAAACCTGTCTGGGTGTCTGAGGTCTCGGTAAGAGCTCCTTTCTTGTGTTTTATTATTTACCTATTTAAACGTCATGTGACTTTTAACAGGCTATGAATGTGTGTGTATGTAGCAGAGGCATGCACAGTGTGAGGGTCAGGAGTGTATGTGTGACTGCTTACAATTGTCCGTGTACTGTAATGTACAGCTGGAGAACGGCGCTGAACAAGATCTGGAGGCGTTGGACCGCACCCACTCAGACTACCTCAGTGGGGCCAGCGACCTGGAGGACACGGATGGCGAGCCCTTCACAGACGGAGAAGCGAACACCGACGAGGACCTGGACGAGGCTTTCCCCGGGCAGGAGGCAGAGGGCAGGCCTCCCAATGCCTCCAGGAGAGTCGGCAGCGCACTGGCCCGCTCCTCTGAGCCGGCCAGCGAAATGGAGCCCGAGCCCCAGTCGGAATCCTACGCACTGAGACAACTCCCGCCATTGATGGATGTGCCGGAGCCAAGGTCTCCCCGCCGCAGGGACCCCAGCTCGGACGATGCTGCTCCGGAGAAGGCCCACTCCTATCGGAGTTACGCTGACTCTGATTTCAGCGCCGTTGAGCCAGTTTCCCCCTCCTCCCCCATGGAGGGACCTCCAGATTTTGTAGCTCCTGACCCCTCCACGCTGACTGTTGCTCCCCACCCTCCAGCTGCGGAGACGCAGCCCAAGAGCCCCCCATCTGTCCCACTGTCTGCAATAGAGGAGAAACTGCAGCAGGTATGTAATCTTAAAGCCCTCCTATTTATAGCTGTGTAAGATCTGGTGAATGGGATATTGTTTTGGATAAGCATCCAGTATCATGATTGGGCACATCTGCAAAATCTTTTAATTTTGTGTTATCATAAATGTTTCAGCATTATTTTCTCAACATTAAAGTGATATTTTCTGGTCTCCTAGACTCGCTTAACAGAAACAAAAGCGGAACCCCAGGAAAGGAAGCCTTCCCCTCAGTTCATTGTGTGAGTATTATACTCAGTCTTTACTGATCATTGTCCATAACATATTGGCGCATATTGCCATTTGAAACACAAATTAGTCAGGTGGAAGACACCACGCATAACATTTTACTTTCAACGTGTCTGTATACTCTGTAAATCAGCACTGGTGTGTTAATTCTGCCCTCTGTTACCTGCTCGCTTACAGGCTGGCTCACCACCAGGCCCTCCAGTACAGACGCACTCAGATCCGAGGCAGCGATAGCTCTGAGGAAGAGGATGATACTGATGACATAGAATGGGGTCCAGCAACAGAACTCTAGGTTTTGGAACTTCCAAACAGTACAACATTGTTCTGATAGTTCTATAAATGTAGCATTCTCAGCTCTTGGACTGAAGCAGGCATAACGTATGTTTGTCCCCATGCCTTTTTGAAGCAGTTTACAGCAGTGGTTCTCAAACTTTCTGAGCCACAGCCCTGACAAATGTGTACAATATAAGATAACATAGATATACCTATACTATGTATACTGTATGTTATCAAGGATAAACATGTTTAGGAACGTATATTAAATGTAGTAACAAATCTATGCAGACTCCCTCCCCACAATTTGAGAGTATCTAATAAAATAAAAAAACACTGGTTTATGGGATACGCTATATAACTGTTTCCTCTTTTGGTTGTGAATTTATCTGAATTCAACTCAGCCAAAGATTTGTTCAAATGATGAGGTTCATTCAATCCCATATGTGAGTGATATGAGATTGTTAAACTGCCATACCCCATGACCTGAATGTAATATCCTATACTTTTAATTTGTTTTATTTAAGGTGCTTAAAATATAAAGATTATTCTAGTTTTATTAGAAATGTGTTTCTTTGTGACATTTGTTTGAATCCATTTATTTTCCCACATTAAACCTTAATGATTTGAATATTTTCTTTCATTCTGCTGTGAATCTGGTCAGAATATTACGACTTGATAGATAAAACCATAAATACAATGTATAAGTAAAATACAGACACCACTATTGATTATAAATAATGTACATGTGTAGACAGATCTAGGCTAAGAGCATAGACGCTGGCTCCTAACTGCAGTAGGTTACTGTATATATGTTGCAATCCTGTCGGAACCAATATATAACCTAGTTCGATGGTCGGATAAGCAAATTCGTAGAGCAGGCCATAAATCTACGGAGCAGGTGCTTGAGCACGTGATCAGAACTGCGTCACGTGGTTGAAAACGCAGGTGTTGAATCTGAATGAACTTATTAGCGCGAATTGGAGTAAGCCAAAGCTTTTCCATCTTTGTCTCAGGGGAGGACTTACTTTGTCCACTCTACTCTATCTTCTAATGTTTTAGGGCATTTATACCATAGTTGAACAGTTTAAAAATCAAAACAACAAATAGCGATGCCCATGCTCTTCTTGTCTTTCCCTGAAAAAGAACGCCCACAGCGGATGCCGCGGCTGCACTGACTGTTTGTGGTGAGGTAGAGAGTCTGCGCGCTCGATGTGTGACGACAGGACGACTGCAGACAGGCAGTCAACTTGGTTGAAGGTCGGCTTCGATGGCACAGAGTTACCGGTGGTAACTGGCAGAGTATCGAAGTGGCGAGTCGGGGGGTGGGTGGGGGGGTTGTACGTGAAACTTAAAGACGTCGGGATGGACGGCAAAGGCACGCTGAAGATGTTTACCAGAAAGAAACGGGAACTGATAAAGACGCCATCCATCTCGAAGAAGAGCCGAGCAGGAAGCCCCGGGCCACAGACGAGCGTCTCATCAGTAAGTGGCACATCATTTCTGATTTCCTGTGACTCGGACTGCTCATCTCCCTGTCAGAGCTGTCGGCCTGCTTACAAAGATACGTAGAACTGCAGGATAATCTCTCCTAGATGTGCGTGTAGAGCAGGGAGGAGAAAGTGACAGTCGTAGCTTGTAGCACAGACAATAGGAGTGGGGGAAGTTCTGAGTTTGAGAATTACCATTGTTATTAGTAGGCTACGGTAGTGGACTGTCGACAGTTTTACGCAGCGTTGGGTGAGAAAATTACCTAATTGAAGCAGTTAAATCATGGTAGTCTCAGTAAATATGATCATATTATAATTTGGTGTGTTTAGTCTGGTTTTCCTTTTGGCAGTTGACTGCTTTGTTGAATAGTTTCTACATGCATTGCTGACTCATTTCTGTTTATAGGTCGTGTCATGTCGGGTTTTTATACCACAGAGCTGTTAGACCTTATCCTATAGCTGTCAGTAAGAGCAGAATGGCTTTCAAATGTACCTAAAATGTGGGGGAAGCAGTACCGGTAGTGAAACAAGCATGATGAAACGTGGTGCCAAAACGAGTTACAACCCATATTCTACAAGTCAAAGAGTTAAGAAAGAGACAAAAAGCAAGAACAAAGTGGATATTTTGCCTAACAGACCCAATGTATGGCTCAAGCAGGTATGTTTTTACTTGCCTAGTCCTAATTATATATGGTGATAGATTAACTATTCATAAATCTAACTAGAAAACTCAGTCGCGCAGATGTGCAATAGGCTTATTTTAATAAAGTACCGTGACTTTATTTTTCTCACACACCTGTGAAATGTGCTGCTTTTGGCCTATGTTTCGCTCTTGGTGTGGGTAAATGCTCCTTTGCCTTAGTTGTAAAGAAAACATGCTAATTTGCTACATGTGGGAGGTGATATGCTAAAAATATAACCATGTGCTAGTTGTGTCCACAGCCAGGCATTAATTAAAACAACTGAGTAAGCAATACATCTTTCTAAATAAACCTGTTATTATTCCAGTTTGTTGGCTGTTCTTTTTTCTAGACAGTACTGTTTGCCACACCCAAAAACAGCTCAGAGCCAGGAAGTTGTGCAACCCCGCACAGGATCTTGTGAAACCCTTCATTGGCGTGTTTACGGACTGTACCTCCAGCAGTGCTTTGGGTCACCGGTCACATTACTAACCCTGGGATGTGTGGTGCTCTGTAATTGGCTTACGCCAAGTGTCGTGTGTCAAACCCTCATGTCTGTCTCTCCTTCACTCTCTCGTTTTCTTCTCTTTCCCAGCTGTCCATTCTACAGGAGCAGCCCCGTAGAGATGCCTCTGACATCAGCCTCTCGTGTTCGCCTTCGTCCTCCTCGTCTTCCTCCACCCTCACTCCGACTTCTGCTGGGTCCCTGGACCCCTGCCTGTGCTGTCCCGGTACCCCTAGCCCCCATCAAGGCAAGCTGCCCGCCATGCAGGGCATAGGCTGCCCTTCACCTGTGGGCACCTTGAAGAGACCCACTGCTCTCAGCAGACACGCCAGCGCTGCAGGTCTGAGTACACCAGGAATATGTGAAGGGGCCCTTGTTTGCATCTGTCCGACACTTTTCAAAACATCTGCTGGTCTTATTTGGACGTAACTGTAGTGGTGACTCTTCATCACTGTGCGTTGGAGGTCGCTGTGGGTTAAACCAGCATCTCTGTTAATGGGAAGTGGAAAAAGATATTGCACTGTCCTAATCGAGTTTACTATGCATCCTCCATGTTTACACAATAAGTTGTGCCTTGTAAAAGTGCTGACCGGTAGATTGTACCCAGAATACTAGATAACATTTCTACATGACGTTAAGTCAACCATTGGATAAGCAAGATGAAATGGTTAAACATGTATATTGGAAGGCTTCACTTAACATGCTACGTTGTTATTCACGAGGCTATACTTCAGACTGGCTGAGTTACCAGTTGTTTCCCCTCTTCAGGATTCCCGCTCCAGTCTTGGGTGTTCACCAAAGGCCAGGGGAAGGTTGTGACCCCCACCACTCCAACTGAAGGTCTAGAAAGCACTGCCATTGAGGTGGAGGACATCCCTGCCCTACTGAGGGATGTGGCACGCTTCGCTGAGGCTGTGGAGAAACTGAAGGATGTGGTGCTGGCTGAGGGTAAGGCCAAAGCATAGACTTGTTAGATAAAAAAAGGGAAGAAAATGGCGGCTAGACCTTATTGTATTTGTAAGTACGATAAGAGCTAATGTAAGTAGCTCATTGTCACAGTGAAACGTGAGATTTGGCTTTTTCCCCCACATGCGCAGTACAAACAGAAGATTACATTGCAACCTGTGAGTTCCCGACCTCAAGCCTCGTGCATTTGCGGTGTAGTACAACATAAAATAAGAGGATTTTTTGTTTTGGACTGTTTTGTTATGCTTTGTTTAATATTTAGCATTTACACTAAAAGTAGTAAGTAAAGCAGCAGCAGGCACGAGCATAGGACTATGTTGCATGATTATTACATCATTACAATCGTCCAAGCTGGTTGACATTTTAAGAAAAGGTGTATGTACATAAGCACAAAGAGAATATTCTGAAGCACCATATGGGCCAAGTGTGACACCTGAAAAAATAATTCACGGAGCAGTAAAACCGATAACGAATATATGAATGGGGTATTGCAGTTGATTCTTCCAGCTACAGTACCACCTGTCTCCACACGTCACGGCTGCTTCAAGCCTAGAGTCAGACCCTGCCCATCTGGGCCAAAGTCATTGGCAAGTCTCGCCACTCGCAGCCATCTTTGAAATACCGGTAACTAACTTGCAATAGTCACCGGGCCATTAAAACTGCATGTATATAATTGAAAGTCCAATTTGAGTTTGACTTTGCCTCAAAATATGCTTTTAAAAAGATATTTTCCCCACAGGTTATACTTCTGCTTGTCACTGCAACCACATGATTGGTTAAATAGGTTCATGCTTGGCAGTTATAAAGCAGATGATTGGCCCTCTTGGGGGGGAGGGGTGGGATATGTACCGCCAACTGCCACATTTGCATTCAGTTTTCCTTGGAGGCTTCCAGGACAGGAGGTTGCCTGCTAGCTGGAAGATGACATCCCTGCCTGGCATGAAAATAAGTGTTTACATGCCTACCTGGCATGTAAATATACTAAAAGGTCCCCTGAGTTCTAACTGGCTATGTGACAGCGGGAGGGTAGAGAATGGTGTGAGCTGTAGAGGATCATTTAGCTGAGGAAGGGCTCTGCACTAGGGCTGGGCTATATACCGGCATCACAAATCATACGTGCACACGTACGGTACCATGGATCTGCTCTGCCTCCACTTGTCAAAGAAAAACAGCAAGTAGGCTAATTTGCACTCCAGGGGGATTATCAGAGAGTATTACATTCACAAAAAACAATACGGTACCTTAAGATATGCAAACAGTTCCTTCGACCTTTCCAGCAATAGTTTCCATCTTATAAAGACTTTACCGGCTGAGTAAAAAGTTCTGCTATTGTCATGTGACATCAATGGTTCGTTGATAAACACATTGCCTGGCGAAAGTGAAACAAAATCAGCCTTGAAGCGAATAACATATGTAGGAGTACGTCGCATATTTGTGTTGCAAACATTCACCTGTTTATGCTGTAATTTAATACAATGCATTTTAACTAACGCTTTTTCACCTCGCGCTTGCAATACCTCTGAAGCGCCGACCGTGATGTCAGTGAATGTTTACCCACCCTAGAAGCTCTTTCGTGCGGGCACCGAGTCACAGTGGTCCCGGTGGTACTTCCGCGGAGCCCCGAGCAGGCCACACAAAGCCTCAATTAGCATCGGACATTATACCATTCATGCTATGCACAGACAATATTACAGTAGCCAACCCCATGGCACATACTGTCACCCCCCCAGTCTCAGAAGAGATTACATTTGGCTTTATATTTGATGGCAGTCTCAGCATGCAATGTTATGAGCTTGATATAATAAGCTTTATATAACTGGTAATGTACTTAGCTAGGCTACATAAACAGTTGGAGCCTCATTTAAGTATATATTAGGGCTGCACGATTATGGCCAAAATGCTAATCCCGATTATTTTGTTCAATATTGAGATCGCGATTATTTATCACAATTATTCATAGATTTTATGAACAATGTATTTTTATTGCAATCACATT
>JAODUH010014343.1:14856-27759 GCA_027564835.1 Typhlichthys subterraneus | reverse complement strand
GGCCTACAGGGCATTATTTTACTCAGCCAACAATGGACTAATTCCAGTTATCATAAAGTAATATTAATAATATGTATTAATTACTGTAATAAACTGAGTGATGCTTGCAAATGGATGGCCGACCTCAGATTGAAGGGTACGAATAATGACCCAAGAGCACGAGACGGTCTTTCGGGGACATTTCAAGAAGAGAGCATTTATCGAATCTATCCCCCCCACCACCACCACAACCCCGTCTAGTCTGGGAGCTGATGCTATTAGCCATTAGCCAGCGTTGTGTTAAACACCCTGCCTGTCACCTTCTGCTAGCGTGGCTTGGCATACGCTGGGGGAAATCAGTTAGAAATCAGAGTTAGACAGAGCAGCATCGATCCCCCGCCGTTTGGTCTCTGTAATGGCCGCTAGATGAGCATCGGAGACAGAGAGAGAGAGAGAGAGACAGAGAGACAGAGAGAGAGATAGGGAGAGAGAGACAGAGAGACAGAGAGAGAGAAAGATAGAGAGAGAGAGAGAGAAAGAGATAGAGAGAGATAGAGAAAGAGAGAGAGAGAGAGGGAGATAGGGAGATAGGGAGAGAGAGAGATAGAGAGATAGAGAGAGAGAAAGAGACAGAGAGACAGAGAGAGAGAAAGAGACAGAGAGACAGAGAGAGAAAGAGAGAGAAAGAGAGAGAGAGAGAGAGACAGAGACAGAGAGACAGAGAGAGAGAGAGAGAGACAGAGAGAGAGAGACAGAGAGACAGAGAGAGAGAGAGAGAAACAGAGACAGAGAGAGAGAGAAACAGAGACAGAGACAGAGAGAGAGCGACAGAGAGACAGAGAGAGAGACAGAGATAGAGCGACAAAGAGAGAGCGAGAAACAGAGACAGAGAGACAGAGAGAGAGCGAGAGACAGAGACAGAGAGAGACAGAGAGGAGACAGAGAGAGAGAGAGAGAGAGAGAAAGAGGGAGAGAGAGGGTCCCATGCATATATAAATGAATCACTCCAGCTGAGGCTAAATGTTCAGCTATGATCACATATTGTGTTTGCCAGATATGACCATGCCATGGGTGACCTAGCCATTTTTGTCATCCCATACATCAATGCTAGAATCCTAGCTAGTCCAGAAACCATTGACTGGTAGAGAACGGCGTGCACTAAATGGAATCATATATTACAGTAAAATATAATAAAGAGAATGTGTGATCCCCTGCTGGGAGCACAATATGGTCTGCATTTTGTTTAATCCTGCAACAGCTGACACTGCTAATGGAATATGTGTAGGACTGAGAGGAGCAAACAGAATCAGAAAGATGTTACAGTAATATGTCAAATGTGTTATTCCAGTCCATATAGTGTAAAACAGAATAACTAAATGGACAATGAGAATATTTCACTACACTTGGCTACATAGTTTTTTTTGTATTTCCTATGTTACATAACATAACATGTAGATATAGTTGTGTGTGTGTGTGTGTGTGTGTGTGTGTGTGTGTGTGTGTGTGTGTGTGTGTCGGCAGTATACTAGTGGTGTGAATGCGTGCGAGTGTATTCACAATATATGGTAGCCGGTGCATGCGTGTGTGCGGGGGCGGGTGGGTCACACACTACTGACGTGACGTCACGTCCTTGTCCTGCGCTCTGTACTTGGGAATCCGCAGAGCAGAGACGGTATAGCCTTTTGAAGGAGGCCTACGGAGTGTGAACTCGCTCGCCGCGTTGTCAGTTCTCGCAATTAATTATCTGTGAGAAATTTGAGAGAGATTTGTGAGAGAGAGAGAAGGAGAGGGAGAGAGAGATTGTTTAATTTACTTATGTTTCATCTGATCTTGTTATTACTATGTTATGTTATTATGCCCGATAGTTTCACATTAGTTAGTTCACATCAATATGAAAAATAAATGTGTATAATACGTTGGCAATATGTGCACTGTTACCTCATGCTAATAAAGTTATTTGAATTTAATTGAATTGAGAGAGAGAGAGAGAGAGAGAGAATTACATTACATAGTATTTACATATAGTAGGTTTACATTCACATTAACAGCACCACCTGTAGCCTACAGCAAAGTTGAATGCGACTTGCGATAGCAGATAGCGAGTAGAATTGAGACTAAACGGCAGGTACAGGATCACGTTTCATTTGCATTGCATTTGCCGCCCTCTAGTGGCACGTTGCAAAAGCGTTTATTACGACAAGGGGGTTTCTACAGTTAATAATTATGGGAGAACATGAATTATTCAGATGATAGGATGATAATGTATATCCACCATTCACAGAAATCTGACTAAACGATCCATCAGATCTGAAGTAGTGATATTGTTAACCCTGGCTGATAGCCTGATGTATATAAAACACAGTTTCGAGGATTCTAAGTTAAATTGTAAGCAACCAGCGTAGTGTTTCATCACTACAGTGATACAGTGAACACCAACGTTTGAAAGTCTCTGTTCTAATTCCCCCTACCCTTATCAGTCTTCTGAGTGTCAATATTTATGGTTTCTCTCTCTCTCTCTCTCTCTCTCTCCCTCCCTCCCCTACACACACACACACACACAGATTAGCCAAGCAGTGCTAGGCACTCCACAGTACCACTACAAAGGTTTAATATTTAAGCCTTAGTTTACCCCCCTTCCCCACACACACACACGCACACCCTCTCTCCGAATGCCCTGCGTCATCCACGCAGTAGAGGCCTTAATAACAGGGGAGTCACCTGAACGCATCCGAGGAGCATGTCAGCTGCTGTGCGTTGGGTCTGTTTAGGAAGGCAGCCATTTTATGACTCCAGTCCATGTTGCTATAGATTATCCCAGAGAGCCACCTCGTCACAGTGAGCTCAGCGTGCTCCGCACCAGAGGTTGAGCCGTGAGTATACTGCCTTTTGTCTTGTACGCTGTTCAGCTCCCTGCTGTGATCACAAACGCAGCACAGGACGATCACTGTCCTCCACTGGAGACCTGCTCTGTGTCAAAGCTCAGCACCTCATTCCTGGAGGTTGAGGAACTCTCAAAGTAACTATTTGTGACGTCTGTCTAGTGTGTGCCGTGAGAGTAAAAGGAGCGTGTGTGCTTACACGGGCTCTAGAGCTGGTCGTGCGATGTGATTAATGGGCTCTCAGTATGAGAGGAGATTGTGTGCCATTAATGCATGTTGCCTTGGTCAGGAGAATAGCAGGGACAACTGTTTCTTCATATTGAACCTTAGTAAAAATAAAAGTAACTTAACTATACTACTGTATATTTCTGTAATATATATGCCAATGCTATAATCCAATGGGATTATATAACTAGTTTTGTCACTGTATTTAATGGAATCCATGGTAGTGGAGAGGTTCAAACTTTAGCTTTCACTGTCACTCAGTTTACATCTGTGACACTGGTTGAAGTAAAAGTGCAATACTGGGAAATGCTTCGACCAGAATGATAAACACACCAGGAGTGTGTTTATGTATTCGTTATATGTATGTGTGTTTAAGTATTGATAAGGAAGTATCTACAAGTATGTATCATTAAGGATGATTTCATAAGGAAGTATCTATAATGAAGTAATGATAATAAAGTATTGATTAGGAAGTATCTAAAAATATGTATCGATAAGGAAGTATCTATAAGGAAGTATTACTAAGGAAGTATTGATAAGTTATTATCTGTAAGTAATTATCTATAAGTATGTATCATTAAGGAAGTATCTATAAGTAAGTATCATTAAGGATGATTTCATAAGGTATTGATAAGGAAGTATATATAACGAAGGAATAATAAGAAAGTAATTATCTATAAGGTAGTATTGAAAAGGAAATATCTATAATTATTTATCAATAAGGAAGTATTTATAAGTATCGATACAATCTATACGTTTAAATACTATATAAATTAAATATTGTTTACTGTGAGCCAGTGTGCACGCACACACACACACCTTTTGAAAACATGGCCACACTGTACGTGTGTATCATCATAAAGTGACTCCCCCCCCTTCCTCTCAGGCACTGCTATGGACGACTTCAGGAGGACCCAGGAGGACCCATCCAGCGCCAGCAACAGACCCTCCCCAGGCGAGACCCCGCGGAGGCCCGTGTGGGTCGCCCACACTCCCCCGCCCTCCCCCTCGTCCGACGGACACAAGGCCACCAGGGAGGAGGGGGATGAGGGAGGAGGGAGCAAGGGCAGGAGTACCCCCTCTACCCTCCTCCTCCTCCACCACCCTCGGACCTGGGGGCACCTCCTCCTCCTGCGGAGGTGGAGGAGGAATCAGGGGCGGGTCAGCGCAAACTCCACCCCGTCCCCCCTGCTCCACACCGGCCCCTCTGAGGGGGGCAGCAGCCCCCTGCTGGAGGGGGGGTGGAGGGGAGAAGGCAGCAGCGGCAGGAGTAGCAGCCGGGGCTCCCGCAAACCATTGCTAAGCGACGGTAAAGGAGGGGGGCGTCCGCTGTACTGGGACGCCCCCCTCCACTGCTCCGGGGAGGAGGAGGGGCTTGAGGAGGGGCAGGCCTTGCCTCGCCCCGCCCAGCTGTACGCCCACAAGCTGGAGGCCTACCGGCTCAGGTACGCCCACCTGGCCTCCTGGCCGGGCCTCCTGCGGCTCCTGGCCGGCCTGGAGCTGCTGCTAGGGGGTGCCGTCTGCACCTGCGTGCTGCCCTCGCTGCATCGCGACCAAGAGTGGGCCTCCCCGGCCCTGGGGGTCGGGGGGGCCCCGGGGGGCTTCTATCGGGGGCCGATGACGGCCCTGGTGCTGGCGGTGGCGGCCGTCTCCTGGCTGCTGACGCTGGCGCTCCTCCTGGTGGGCGTGACGGCGTACTACCGCACCGTGCTGCTGCCCGCCCCCTGGTGGCCGCCGGCAGAGGCGCTGCTCAGCCTGGCACTGTTCGCTTTGCACATGGTCGCCGGGGCGACGCGGCTCAGCGACATGAGCCGCGGGGGGCTCTGCGGGGGGGCGGTGGCAGGCGTAGGGGGCCCCCTGCTGGCCGCATTGTGCCGCATAGACGGCAGCCAGCTGGCCGGCACCGCCTTCCTCTTCCTCAACGCGCTGCTGTACCTAGGGGGCTTCCTGGTGGGTCTGGCCCTGTGGAGGCAGCAAGCAGCACGCAGACACAGGGCTCTCTGGCGCCACCCGGTGGATCCACAGGTAGGTGGCACGCATCAGAGCTGTTCAACCCTGGTCCTGCCTGTTGTAGATCAGGGGTCTCAAACTCTACACTGAACACTAATATGCAGTGTCTACTATACCTACTATACTTAAAATACATCATATACAGTGTGTACTATACCTACTATATATAATATACATCATATAGTGTGTACTATACCTACTATACATAATATACATCATATACAGTGTGTACTATACATAATATACATAATATACATCATATAGTGTGTACTATACCTACTATACTTAATATACATCATATACAGTGTGTACTATACATACTATACATAATATACATCATATACAGTGTGTACTATACTATAAATAGTATCCTTCTGCACCACACAAGGGCAGTTCTGGACACAGATCCAGAAGTGTGCCTTTAAAACATCTGGTTCTCCTATTTGTGGAGCTAATGTGTCTCATTATTTGCATGCAGATCTAGAGTGTGTTTTATCCGTTACACAGCTCTACATCATGTTTACATGAGTCATAGTTTGACTTTGTTCCTTAAGCGCCTCAGCGGTCTATGTGTTCATCATCGTAAAGGCCGTTGAAGCCGTGCGTCACCCAACAGCCAAGACAGCGGCCCAGTAAGAACTGTAATATTGCACTATATTGAGCACTATATTGAGATAATGGTGTGGCAGCTTCAGAGATCTACTCGCCTTGAAACTAGATTTGATGGGTTAGAGAGAGAAGGCTATTACAAATATTCACTTGAAGAATTCACTCTAAATTGCACATACATTCTCAAATCTATGTTTGATAATTGTATTCTTATCGCGATATAAATTAGATAAATGCACTCTAAAGGTCCGGATGAAATATATTCCCTCTGTGCACTGTATTTGTTTATTTTTATTTTTTCCTAACCACTATTGACTTCCACTTGTTGACTTCCACGACCAGCAACAATGTGTTGTTTGTTGGTATGTTTCCAGACGAAATATTGAAATTGTTGTAGCCGGTTTAATTTAACATACGGAATACTTTAAATATGAACAAAGAAATCATACAATACATGCAATATTCAGGTCAAGACAGTCAAGCTATAAACAAAAACTACATCACGTGAAACATTTGTCTCGTTTTGACCTTTCACCTCAGGATGAAGAACAGGCCTCCTCCATTACATTAACCCCGATCAAACAGAAACACACAAGGAGGATTGTGTTTGAGGATGACATGGATGGGTCCCTGAACCAAAAAGCTATTGAAAAACATGCCCACTTCACTGACGACAGAGAGCTTCCAGTCACCCGGAACAAGTCAACGCCTACAGATGTCCGTAAAGTACACATCATTGCAGACTACGTCATGTGAGCAACAACCATATCGAATATAAGTAGCATTAACCTTTTATTAAGCTTTAGTCAGCATATAAGTGTTGTTACCTCATTATAAAATGGATGTAATAATCAATAATAATCCCTCATGAGGTACACATGATGGAAACTGCATTTAACATTGATTTCCAACCCCTAATGATTGCATTGTACCTCAATCAAAACACGTCTAACGTTCTACTTATACACTCGATAATGTAGCATGTTGTCTTGTGTTTAGTAAAATACGTATTTCTTATGTCCTTATAAGCCTATTAATATATGTTCATACCTGTATTAAATCCTACCAATCATCTTGAGGTAAGGAAGCTTTACAGTCTAGTATAACAAAGTTACAATTGTCAATGTTTATATTTTTAAAAATTGAAATATCTCTTGAATGTATGAAGGTCGCTAATCAGTACATTATTCAACAACTGAAATGAAGCATGCTGTAAAACTCAACAATAACCATAACTGACCATATATCCTTGTAGAAAATACCCAGAGATCCACTCTGTGGAGGAAAGAGAGCGATACAAAGCTGTATTCAATGACCAGTATCAGGAATACAGGGACCTCCATATAGATATATGTGCTACTCTCAGTAAGTTCAGAGAATTGGATGCTATGATGGCAAAACTCCTCAAGTGTGGAAGCAACTATGAGGTGAGCTGAATGTAGGATTCTTTGTGATCCAACTTGTTTGAAGTCAATTCACTTAATATGTATTCTTGTTTTGGGAGATCCATTGTTTTGTATTCAGCCACTATTGACTTTCACTTCTGCAAATTCGGCAACATCTGCAAAGCTTTGAAGATTTTGCTGCCAGTTTTTATTTATTTTTTATTTTCTCTGACAAAAAGTGAGAATTGTTGCTTTGTTAAAAATATGAACTGATTCCTTGTTTAAATGTTATCTGTTAGCCTATACCTGTTTATATAGGCTACTGTATAATGCAAACATTTTGCTTTATTTCTTACCCGTAGGACACCAAGAGAATTCAGAGAATTACGAAGAATTTTGAAGTGAAAAAAAACGTAAGTGATGTGATTGGTCAGAGTGCTAAGACCAGTTGTCGGGATTTATAGATAGACTGCCAGAGTCAGAGTAATTGCTCTTCCTCAATGAATCAATTCTGCTTGACTTTCCAGGACCCTGCTTTCCATGAAAAGAATGAACGCTGCAGCTACTTGAAAGCCAAGCTGAACCACATCAAGAAGAGGATATACGTATTCGACCAGGACACAGCTGGAAATAGTTGGACATGAAAAGAAATCTGACAAAATAAGGTAAAAGTATTGATGGCCGTTTTGTATTGCCATGAAATCATAAATCATGAAGACATTGAAATAAGCAATATTTTTGGACAAAAATAGATATACCTTTTTGGAGTATCATGCCTATTACTTTTCTTGTTTACCCACAAGGTTTTTCATGATGCCAGCAGGTGTCAGTATAGAGCCCGAGAGCTGCTGTTTTTTGGTAAAAAGCTTATTGGAGGTCATGTTCAAAGAGATTGGAGCCAATATATTGGAATATCCAGCCGAAATGGAAGTCAAGTCATGAAACTTGATTCTTATATTGAACTTGCATGTTATGTTCATATACTGATCACAAAAGGTGGCGCAGTGGAAACATTTAGGCTACAAGCTTTTATTTTAAGTCAAACAATAAAACTTTTTTCATCACTGCATATTGAACACATTTCATATATATTGCACGTGTCCAGGGTGTTTTGCTCTAGTGCTAGGCTATATTATGCACTCCTAAAGGTATTAACCTTTACATTTACACCTTTACACATAAAAAAGTATTGATGTGTTAAAATATGAGACAACAACATTTTATAGGGCTAAACAATTAACTGCATATGAATCAATAGATCAGTGTCGGTCACTGCAATACCTTTAAGTGTCTATTGCATCATACAAGAAGAATTTACATGTGAATACTTTAATAATAATAATGGGACAATTGGTGTGCGCGCACCCCATCTCCGAGCTTGAACGCGCGTTCCACTTAACGGTACAGGTGAAGGTGAAGGGGCAACAAGGTCTTATCTCTAGAAGAAACACGTACGGGACAAAATGGGTAATTATATGTGTAATATACGAGTAGGAACCTCGAAGCGGACAGAAATCGCGTTCAACAAAGGAACCACGCACGAATAAAGAAATATCCCCTTCCCCACGCATTTTACTGGTAGGTAGGTTAAATAAAATACTCACTTTATCGTTTGCTATAATTAGTAGGCTTTTTATAGTTTTCTATAAAGTTCAATTGGTTTTCTGTCACCTTGGGTGTGAATATCCCATTTAATAGGCCTAATGACAGAACGATCTATTGACCGATTGTTTCAATGGAGCATAAAGAAATTCAGCTCAATTATGCCTGGTCGCTAATTATACTTAATTTTCCTCATAAAGTTTTTTCTTAGTTTGTTATTTTTTCTGTTTATTTAGGACTGTATGATTAACGTAATCCAATAGCAATACGACCTATTCACGAAAGCCTCGCTATTTTCTCTTATATTATTTTAAATAATTTATGTGTGACACGATTACGCACTTGTTTCGCCAAGATAGGCATCAAGATAGCACTATGCTGCTGCATAGATTGATGTCCATACACCGTTTGCCTGCTAATAGATCATTAACATGAGCCATACTGTAGTATCATGCGTATACCGTTCATAGGTGAGCAAACAAACTGTGTGAAGGAGCACTGCTGCGGAAGCTGCTCCGTTGTCTGTGTGAATTATTGACGCCCGCCGTGTCGAGTTCCAACGGGAGTGACGAGGCGAGGGTTAGCGATACCCTGGTAGTGAAGCAGGGAGGGGAGAGGTGAAGTGAGGAGGGGGGTGGGGGTGCATGCATACTGGGTAGGTAGCCAAGAATAAGGGGAACGTTTTAAAGTGTAACTGCACCCCAGCGCTGAGCCTGACTCCACCACAAGTTTGCAACATGCGTCAAGGAGCTGAATGAGGGGGAGGGGAGGGAGCGAGGTACGTTGGACAGAGATTTGAATTTGGTGACTTGAGTCTTTTCGATCAAGACATCTTGGAAGTCGAGAAGTTCCAACCTCCTTCTAATACAATAAAGGAATCTGTTTGTCCCCCAAATAAAAACATGAAAGATGCACTGGGGCCACCTGAAGATAATGGAGTAATAGCCCGTATGCATGTTAAACCGCTCATTGAACCGCTTGACTGTGTAAAGGTGCTTTTATTGTCAGATACACAAACTGATCCTCTGCATTTAACCCATCCCTCAAGGGAGCAGTGAGCAGCCGCTGTGCCTGGGTACCAACTCCTAGTTGGAGCCAGTATGTCACTGGTCACATGGCACAGACTGGAGAATAAACCTAACTTGTTTGTTGTGTAGCCGTAGAATAAGCCTGTATGTCCTAGGTTGGATATGTTAATGCCCACGTTGTACACCCCATGATTGTAACTTAAACAAAGTCTCATTCTCCAGTAGTAGTTTTAATAGGTTATGACCAAAATGTGTAGACTATTATGCAGAAAGATTTGAACATGAATATACAGTATAAGCTATTAAAACCTGTTCATCCCTAAGTGGGTCGTGCATGTAACTTCCCCCCACTCCCCCAACTTGTGGAGTTATGGTTAATTGTTCATATATATGTCTAGTTACTATTGATAATATTAATTGTAACTAGACATGTATGAGAGAAGATAGTCTGGCCTCCATAGGCCAGACGTGTATATTAAAGTTATATACACATCTGGCCTAGTGATGTAGGGGTTAAAGTCCAGGGGTTAATACATTAATTAAAATGTATTTATTTATCATTTACTTTCCCCAAATAAAAGAGGCCACAAGAGTAGTCTATATAATGCCTATGTGTGCTGAGAAATATGAAATAGGCTAAAGCATTACATATGTTTGATAACACTTACTGCATTATATTCCATATATTTTGAATTGTGCCAGGGTTCCTGTATGTAATGTTTCCTTTAAATAAATAGACATTGATGCAGGAAAGGCACACATTTAAATAGTTAAATAAGAATTCACCAAAGTGTTTGAATCTCAAATGTTCAAATGATATCTATCAACTCCTCCTCTCAGCCTCCCCACCTTGGTATCCTAGCGACCGCCCCAGACCAGAAGCATGCACGAGCCTCGTCAGTACGACAGCACCCCCATCTATAGCGGCCCCTACAGCCTCCCCTCCCAGATCTTCTACGCCCAGAGGGGAGGGGGCGTCCTTCCATACCCCCACGCCCGCCCGGCGGCCCCGGACTCCTGCTGCTACTACGAGGGGGGGGAGGGGGCCGACGGGGCGCGGCCACAGCTCTTCCACCGCTGGTGCTCCCCGCCGGGCGTGGTCCGGGCCCTGCAGGGCTCCACGGTGCTCCTGTGCTTCCTGGTGTTCCTGTGCCTGGCGTCCACGCTGGTGTGGGACGCCCACGGGGCCGCTGCCGGCGCCGGTGCGGTGGGCGTCCCAGGGGCCAGCGGTTACTACGGCTACAGCCACCACATGACCCCATACTCTGCCAAGGGGGCCATGATCGCGGCGGCGGCACTCAACTTCATCGTGGCGCTGGGCTTCCTGGTGGAAAGCTTCTCGCGTGCCGGCGCCGCCCGGGGTCGGAGCTTCTATCTGGCCATGGTGGTGGTGGATATTGTGCTGGCCTGCCTGCAGGTGAGGGGGTGGGGCTGTCTGGGGGAGGGGGCTGGCTCAGGAAAGGTACGGTGGTCTGGTGTGTTTGTCCCAGGATGGTGGTGGGTTCGAGGCCCGAAGGTGGTGTGTTTGTGGCCTGCATTTGGGGGGTTTGGGGCCCACAGGTGCTGGGTTTGAGCCCTGGGAAGTGTGGGGTCCGAGGCCCGGGAGATGGGGGATTTAGGGCCCAGAGATGGTTGATTAGAGGCCCAGGAGGTGGGGGGTTTAGGGCCCAGAGATGGTTGGTTAGAGGCCCAGGAGGTGGGGGGTTTAGGGCCCAGAGGTGGTTGGTTAGAGGCCCAGGAGATGGGGGGTTTAGGGCCCAGAGGTGGTTGGTTAGAGGCCCAGGAGGTGGGGGGTCCGAGGGGGGGATTGAGGCTCAGAGGTTGGCCTCCTCCTGTAGACCTCTCCTAAGTGAGGTGTTTATATCCTGCTTGATTACTTAAGTAACTGCTTACATATTAAAGGTGGAGTCAGGGATGAGCATCATTGTTAAACGAAGGTAGAATAAACCAGCCTGGGGCCCATCAATCACAATGCTGGAGAATATGCTGTTGACATTTGAACTCATCAAAACAAAAACAGCCCTCCCTTCAGCACCACAGGGGGCTTCCTCAGAAGCTCCGCCTCACGCATAGGACAGGCATTGTCAAGGCTGGGATAGTTTTGTGTGGTGCGGTCTGCACCACTTTGTTTGTGGTCTGTATTACAGAGCCAGGGCTGTGTAGAAACACCAGATCATTTTTTCATCATTGTTCAGCTACCAGGCTGTGAGGAGAGAGATGGGGGCGACAGTGGTGTAGTGGGTAGAGCGGGGAAACAGCTGATCCAAAAGTGTCTGGTTCGATCCAGACTAACTCTTCACCAAGTGTCGAGGTGTCCTTGAGCAAGGCATCTAATCCTAACTGCTCCCGGTGCTTGGTCACGCCTTGCATGGCGGTGTATGAATGGGAGGCAAAACTGTACAGTGCTTTGAGTGGCCGGAAGGGAAGCGCTATATAAATGCAGTCAATTTACCATTTAGATGCTGAATGTGACATAATGAGCATTAGCTTAGCATCGCTGAGTCCACCTTTAATAATTGTACTCGTAGGTTCCTTTGCATAAAAATCATCTGCTAATCATTTACATATATGCCCAAGGTGAGAAACAAATTAATGAAATGCTTTTACTATATTTGACCTGAATACATGTAGAATATAAAAAAGTGTTTTATTGTTCAAGAATTTTTAGTCTCAAGTTTCTCTCAAGGAGAAATTCACCCCATGTTTGTTGACACTGTTCTGATAAAACCTGAGGCAATGCTTGTGAATCAGGGTCATCATTCACTCATTACCTACTACAATAATATAATAATAATCAGTCATTCCTCAGCTCAGCGCAGTGCGTAAAACCTTCTAAGAGCTGATGTGGAAATAGACAGGAAAGAGAACATGATGACTTCATTAAAATATGCATCCTAATGGTGATCTGTCTCCAACAAGGGCATCAGAAGATGTCTTCCTTATGGAACACATTTCTAACGGGGATCTGTCTCCAAGGGCATCAGAAGATGTCTTCCTTGAGAGACACATTCCTAATGGTGATCTGTCTCCAAGGGCATCAGATTACTTCCTTATGAGACACATTGCTAACAGTGATCTGTCTCCAACAAAGGCATCAGAAGATGTCTTTCTTGAGAGACACATTCCTAATGGTGATCTGTCTCCAAGGGCATCAGAAGATGTCTTCCTTGAGAGACACATTCCTAA
>JAODUH010014343.1:3565-14756 GCA_027564835.1 Typhlichthys subterraneus | reverse complement strand
AGGGCATCAGAAGATGTCTTCCTTGAGAGACACATTCCTAACAGGGATCTGTCTCCAAGGGCATCAGAAGATGTCTTTCTTGAGAGACACATTCCTAACAGTGATCTGTCTCCAAGGGCATCATTGACATAATCTTCGTGATCGGGGTGAACCCCATGTCCCAGAGCTCCCACAGCATGATGTTCAACCCCATGTTGACCATGTGCCTGAACGTCCACGGCTCCCCCGGCCTCAGCTCCCCCGGGGGCCTGCTGATGTACAACCAGTACCTGAGGCACTACTGCATCATGGACCCTGAGGAGGTCAGTGTGTTCGCTCAGCCTTGTCCCCCCCGCTTCTCCTTCACCTGCCCACATTTCCCACCTACGTGTATTTCACCAACGTAAAGGTGGAGTCAGCGATTGTAAGTAGAATACCCCCCCACACACACACGCACACACATTGGACACACATTGCCAAGGCTATGATGAATGGTGTTTTCTGGTGCGGTCTGCATTACGTTGTTGGTGTTCCAAAATGCAGAGCCAGGGCCGAGTAGGAACACCAGATTATGTTATTCAGCGCGCACACAGACCGGACAGCTAGCTGCTAGCTGCTAACTGCTAGCTGCTAGCTGCTAACTGCTAGCTGCTAGCTGTTAACTGCTAGCTGCTAGCTGTTAGCTTCTAGCTTCAAGTGAGGAGGCAATTTGACAACAATGAAAGCTTATTATCTTAAAGTAAACTACAGTATACTATCTACATTTCTGACCTCTTAAAACACAACATGTTGCCCTGATGTCCATCATGGCGGTCTGTCTCTGATGGTGGTCTGTCTCTGGGTGGTCTGTCCTCATGGTGGTCTGTCCCTCATGGTGGTGTCTAGGCAGTAGCCTTGGTCCTGGGCCTCATGGTGGTGCTGCTGCTGTCCCTGGCTGCCTTCTATGCCTACAAGACCCGCAGCAAGATCTGGCGCCATGGGAAGCACAACATCTACTGGGACCCGCCCTTCGCCGCAGCCTCTGATGGACGGGACATCCAGGACTGGGTGGGTAGCAGAGAACCAACGCTACTGCAGGTCTGGCCGCTCAGCAGCCATCTTGGTAATGTCCCCTATGGGTCTGGCCGCTCGGCAGCCATCTTGGTAATGTCCCCTATGGGCAGCTAGCTTGTGCTAACAAGACCAGGCCCGTATCTAAATGAATTGGGGGAGAACAATGACAGCATTTTCAATGATCCCTGGGACATAAAACTGCATGTAAACAATCACCAGTCAAATCTGATAAACAAATGTTTTAAAAGTTTGGTGATTTTGCCCCAAAAAGAGATTTTCAGACTTCTACTATGCATGTGCTATTGTGCAAACACTCAAGTGGCTTCAGCTGTTGAGCGTAAATAATTGGTTCTTTGGGGGAAAGGGTGGTAAAGAAGCTCCACCCCCTTCAATACCATATATGGTACTTCCTCAGAAGCTCCACCCCCTTCAATACATATAGGGTGCTCCTTCAGAAGCTCTACCCCCTTAAATGCCATAGGGTGCTCCCTTAGAAGCTCCACCCCTTCAATACTACTATTAAACTAGCATATGTTATGGCTTGATATGAACAAAGAAAAATACTTGGGAAAAAGTACAATAGAATAGTGTTCTTGATGTAATGGAATTATAGCTCCCATATTTAATAACTTTAATACTTATGGTTACATGTACTATATACTGTTAGTCAGTCAACACATCAAATGCTGTAATGTCCTGTTATGTGCAAAGATTGTCCCAGAAGGTCTGGACAATTACTTCTCACTTCTCACACAGCATGTGACTATTAATAATGCTCTTTCACTATGGATAATGATGAACCAGAGATGATAAGAGAACTTTAAGAGGTCACTGTGGCAGGAATCAGATCATTTGTTTACATCTGTTCCATAGAGAGGCCACATAAACCAGTACACACAGGATAAGGTTTTTGTTGTTCTAGTCAAATAATAAAAACATACAATGTGTGTGTTTCCTACTGACTAGCTGAAATAGATACGGTAGATCATCCTTTCGTAAATAAACAACTTTTAAACAGAGTCACAGAGCTCTGTTTTGCTATGACGAACACAAGATGATGGATGTGGATGTTGTAGTTGTATTTTGACAAATAAGGCGGCAGCAGTTGCCCCTTCAAGGCACAAAGGTAAACGGCAGTGCAAGGACATGCATTGCCTTTTTTACACTGGAACGTCTTAAATCAAATGGCACAAGAGGTGGGAGGTACATAGTTCAACAGTTGAAGATTGAGAACTTATGTTTCTGATCAGCGATTTTGTAATGATCTAATCTCATTCATTGTTCCTCTGTATTTCTACACAACTACCATGAACACAACAAGCTTTCTGTACTCCGTGCAGCATTAGTGGGCTGTTGTGCGGAGGTGGTACATTTCTTCCAGACCCTTTTAGCAAGGAACTGTCAATTCATGAGCCAAACACTGGAACCTCGCCCACAGAATATTCTAGAGATGGTGTTCTTTTACCGCCGGTGGAGTGGAAAATCAATAAAGCACTGTGCTGCGAAGTTGTTAAAGGTACAGTCAGTGATTGTAAGCTACTACACTTTTTGTCAAATTCACCAAATATCTCCTCACTTCTCTGATAGCTGCCCATTCTGTGTATGCTCTGAATAAATAATCCGGTGTTTCTACACTGCCCTAGCTATGTAAATGGAAATATATTACAATGGTGCAGACAACACCACACTATTTTTTTTTTTTTGTCTTTTCAATCTCATGATTTTTAATAATGATCGATATTATTGAAAGAATCTTTCTTTTTTTAAATCCAATTCAAAATCAGTCCATCTACTGCCTTGGCCTACATTCTGTAACTGCATGTACTTTATTAAGCCAGTATCCTCTCTGATGCACTCTCTGTTCTGAGACAATCCTCTTACACTGCTGCAAAGCCCCCCTCCCCCCCCGCATGCAGGCAAGGATCCATGTATAATGTATGTGGTGACATGTATAATGTATAAATAGCATTGAGTTGCTTCAGCGTTGCTTACGCTGTATGAGCCACTCTACAAACAGGCTTTCTTCACACACTTGCCAGCTTGACTGCTGGCCATTTTTACGCTGCTACCGTTTTAACGCATGGACAAAATATGACTGAAAACAGTGCTATTAATATAAGAGGAACAGATCCTGTACATGTAGAAAATACAAAAGCATGACCTAAACATGATGTGGTTATTAAGCATTGAGCAAATTTGGGCAAGATGTTTTTAAGCACACAGATGTTTGTCAGTTTAAAGCAACATTTTGTCAGTTTTTAGATTGGTATAATTTTTGCAACCCCTAGAGGGCGGTAGCGGTAATTGTTCACTTCAAAACAAGCAGAACTTTGACTGACTGACCTGTATTTAAAAAGGCAGGGATATGGGCTCTGATGACACTGTTGCCATCACAACCTTAATGGAGGTTAGGTGATGGGTGGATGGGTGGGTGAGTGGAGGGATGGGTGGATGGATGGAGGCATGGATGGGTGAGTGGGTGGTTGGAGGGATGGATGGAGGGATGCATGGGTATGGGTGGATAGATGGATGTTGTGTCTTTTTGCATTGTCATTACTGAATGCTCGTAACTGGATAAGTGTGCGTGCGTGAGGCTGTTTCCACCACCTCTGGGGATACTGGAGGGGTTGGCGGTTTACCACGCAGGTTGCTCACGTGGTTAATAACAACAGAGATAATCAATCCTTTATGCTGTACATTGTTGTTTATAAGCTGTACAGATGCACAAGGTGATGGTAGATACAACCACCTTTGTAGATTATATTGAGTCAGGTCACAAAGTCAAGTTTAGTCAAGATTATTCATCGTCTGATGTCAACCAGCTGACAGGTCAGCAGGTCGCTGCTCGCATTGACCAAATAGTCACGGGTGCCTTAATTAAGATGGCTGAACCCACGGACACACTACCAGCAACTTGCAGCGACATAGCGACAGTTGAACGTCAACGTGATTCAGCGACTTGAAGCGATGACGGGCAACATAACGGTCGGTGACGCGAAGTGGGCGGGTACCGAGTTAAACTAATCTCAGCTTCAGGTGACTCGATTGAGGCGAAAGATTGACTGAAACATTTAGAGTGGGAAATATAGGAGAGGGATACCAAGACAACCAAAGCATGGAATGATACCAAGCGACCAATTTGACCACGAGCATATCGCCTACAGTGTCCGGGGCTTAAGCCTGCGCTCACATCTCCTAAACCCCTACTATTCTACTGCTCTGTCTTCAATCCATGTCAGTTGTCATTGATGCCGTCTCTGTTCTGTAGCTATGAGGCATATTTTGCTGCTCCCAGAACAGAGCCATACTGCCACATGTAATTAACTGCAATGCAAATAAAATATACCTTATATTCACTAGAAGTGGTCTTGACTGAATTTCATTTCAGAATGAGAAAGCTAACCTTCCTACTAGATTGAAGAAAGCTTCTCTGTTGTTAATCCCGCTTTGCCGTTGTTTCGCAACGGTGTTTCAGGTGAACCGTGTTGGAGAGGGGCGGAGCACAAAGCTGGCGTCGACCGTGGTCCTATCAGAGAGGGCCACGCCCGGCATGGGGGTGGGGAACAGTGCCGTTTCCTATGGCAACAGAACCGTCAGCATCCACAGTGAAGGAGATTACCATGCCAACCTGTGAGTACATTTTACATATGAGGTCATTTTTGCAGATGCTTTTATCCAAAGTGACTTAGTGGTTTAGACCAACCTGCAATGTGCTTTACATAAATGAAGACTAGATCAGAATTTAAATGGAAAGTCGCTCAATAATACTCTAATATACAGTATTCACTGTGCTGTAGAATAATACAAATAAAAAAGTATTAATATATATATATATAATAAATGTAAAATAAAACATTTGTCAACAATACAGTACAATACAATACAATACATACTAGTTAAGGCTCTTCTAACCAGTCTTCTAAAGACTGGTTTTCCGTTTGCTTTGAGTTTGTTCCAAACGTTTGTCAAAAAAAGCAAACAGTTTGTCGAGGTAGTTCTCGGCGAACACACGTTGAAGCTGGACGAAGGGTGGTGGTTTAAATCTAATATTTCAAAATTCAAGCAAACATGTTCGCCACGAACGTTCGCCAATCCTTAGCGCACCTCTGGTGTGTGTTGCATTGCCAAAGCTGCAGCCGCGGCCCGTGGCTCCTCTGCCGGAGCCCCGGGGGGTCCAGCAGTTCCTCAGACGAGGCCAACAGCATCCAGAAGCCCCCCCAGCGGGCGGACTTGGGCTTGGCCGGTGGGTCCTGGGGGCCCCGGGCCTCTTCCCCCAGCCCAGTCCGGTCCCAGCGTGAGGCCGGCCACACCACCGAGGGTAACACGGGGAACGAGCTTGGCCCAGATCAGACAGATATCCTGCACAGGTGATACCTTGAAGGGTTCTGATACCTGGTTGTTGGTTTTAATGCAAGATTAAGCCGTCTGGCAGTTTGATTCTGATAAATTGCAAATGTTAAAGCTACAGGTGTGGACATTACAGATTGCTGTATATTATTGTGTTGTATAATAAATAATAATGTGATACCCCAGGATGTATGTGTTACACTACATCCTGATAGGATGTATGTGTTACAATAGCATAACAACATGTGATAGGGTTTATGTGTTACAATAGCATAACAACATGTGATACCCCAGGATGTACCCAGAGATCACGTCGGACCAGCATCGGCGACGCTACAGGGTGGAGTTTGCGTCAGAGTTGGCGCGTTATAAGAGCCTGTGTGCCGAGATGGACGACATCAGCGACCAGATTAACAAGCTGGGCCAGGAACTGGATGCGCTGGACGAAAACTCCAAGAGATACCAGGTGAGCTTGACACGTGGTGCCTTAAAGGCAAGGGTGCACTGTGCTGTTGCACTTGAATGTTGATTAGTTTTGGTTTTTTTTCATACTGTGATTGCTCATTGTTTGGCCATAGCACAATTATTCAGTGAATGAATCCCAAAACAGATTCAGGAAACTCAATGAATCCCATGGAGGGCAATTCTTTTGCAGCTTTCCCCAACCACAAACACAAACATTTAGCGTTACATCAAACAGTTCAAAACGAACGTTAAAACAATTAAAATCAACCTTTTCATTCACTGTCATTAACATTAACTTTATGCATGATATGAATGATGCACGCTTTAATGCACAGATAACAATACAAAGACTGATTATATACATGTTGATTTTAGGGCGTGGCCGACGAGTATAACAGAGTGAAGGACTTGAAGAGGGTAAGTAGAAGTCATATGAAGAATAGTTGTACTGTAGTCTCATTTATTAAATCTGGTCCATCAGAAATGTGTATGTGTATACACGCATACAGTATTTAAATTATATATTATATATACGGTACACCAAGTATACCATGTATAGTATGTTATGCCTGTTACAACACTTGTATAGTATTTGTACATTGACCTTTCCATTGTAGATAAAGTAAAGCGTAGCTCTTCAGTAGGCTGGTGAGACGACCTGATCTTGCCCTCGCCGTGGCTGCATAACTGAATTAGCTGCATTCGATTGGTGCGATTTTTCCACCATGCTGAATTTGTTGGTTGTCCTCTGAGTTGTCCTGGGCTGTTGTCATGGATACAAGCCCTTAAACAATAATTTCCTTTCCTTTACTCTAACATGGCCCTGCTCCATTCATTACGGGTGCCGATGGATGTACACAGACGTACTATGCATCTGGAACAGACACTGACTGTTTCTCTGCATACAAAGGGTTTCCATACATATGCAGCAGAGCACATCTCTTTCTGAGCTCACAAGATCAGGATTGTCTTACAAGCCTACAGCACGTTATTATATTTGGCAGCAGTCAGAATCTTTCTATCATCATCGGTCATTAAATGTGATATGTCCTTTGTTTCCAGACGCCAGAATATCAAGAAAAGAAAAGGCAAAGCATCGAAATAAGGCAGAAACTGTTCCACATTAAGCGACTCGTGAAGAACTTTGACAGTGGTCTTTGTTGAGGTCCACATATTCTGCTAATATGCTCCTCTCCATGCCAAAGAGCTCTAGATACAGTAGCAGTGTGAGAACCAGCACATCCAAGTTAATCAAGCCTCTGCAGAGACGCAAAGGTCATGGTGAAAAGTTCAAATATTCTTCTGGGACATGTTTTATTCATTTTTTCTTTTTTGAAAGGGATCAAAAGTCCCAGTTCAAAAATTGCTTGCTTACTTTCAGTTTTCCCTCAATGGCTTAAACACAACTCCTGAATCACATTCTTAAAATTGTAAGCACAAATCCCACGACGTTGGCTCATCTTCTTCATCAAACTAGCAAACACAAATGTCAGTAATTGACACAAAGATCATCAAAATGGAATATAAAATTTCTCATTTGATTGCGATCACTCCCCATTTAAACATACAGTATGTTAATTATGCAAATCTTTACATGCAAAATAGTACACCCATCAACCAATTTACTAGCACTCAGAATCTCATAAAAAGTAGGTCTTCAAGTATGACTCCCACCCTATTCACCATTCCTCGAACCAACTGAGGAATTGTTTATGAAGTGTATGACCTCCAGCCTCATATGTGCCCAGAAGATGTCCTTGCTAGCCACAGGTGTGACATCACACCAGAAGCTTGCAGGGGCTGACAGCCGCATACAAGCAGATATTATTGCATGCATGGCAAGGGGAAAATATCAGGTGCCATGTTGATATACAGTTGTGTCCAAACAGACAGACGTGAGTGGATGGACAGTAAAAAGAGGACATGTCTTGAGTATGTTACATGTTTTTGTTTACATATTACAGTGTGACTACCTACAATTTACTGTACCATTCATCGTTTTGCGTTACCTGCTTGTGTTTGTTCTGGCCTTACAGTAAAGACATTTTGTCAAACTATTTTGGTTGAATTAGTCTTTTGTGCAGCCTAATCTTATGACTACAATACTATTTACCTAGTTAAGATAAAGGAACATGAATTCAGACTGTAATTTCCATATATATTTAGTATTGAACACCTTTGTTTATGCAATAATAAAGATATATTTGAAATTGGTTCAAGTGGTGTATTGACAAAATTGTTTTGAAACATGAGTTTTGCATTTTGAATATCTTCACTTTTTGCAGGTGAAAACATTTAGGAAAACACTGTTGTGGGGTTTGTGTTTACAGTTTGGAGAATGTGTTGAGCAAGCGATTGAGAAAAACTATCATTCTAGCTACACCATGTGCGGCTTTTTACATTTTCAGAATATACACACAAAACACACGCATGGCCAGGACACAATATGAATGATTTTTTCCATCCCTCTATTTTAGATATGCTACTTTGCTCATTCAATGTATGCATAACAATCTTGAATAAAAATTTAAATTCTTGTGTTTTTTACATTATCAAACGTACTACAAACAGCCCTCGTATGCGCTGCATTGCAGCGGTTTAGACATTAAAGGCTGTGTTGAGTTGTTTTGAGGGGACGGCACATTTACACTGTTATACAAGCGTATGTGTATGTATAAATATGTTTGTGTATTTATATGTATATACTGTATATGTGTGTGCATGTATAGATAGATATATGTATGTATGCGTGTGTGTATGTATGTATGCATGTATATACATAAATACATACATACACACACACACACACACACACGTATATATATATTAAAAAAAAATCTACATCTCCCCTCACGGTACGCTAGCTACCAGATCGGTGTGCTTTCTGAAAAGATATCCAGGTGTTTCTTCCTAAATGGAAACATAATCAAGTGGTGCAGACCGCACCACATAAGCAGCATTTTAAAGTAAAAAAAAAAAAAAAAAAACTTAAGCATAAGTATTCTTGATTCTTTAATAATGCATTCATACACATCAAATTAAAAACTAGAGGACTCCGTAACACAAATCTAGGAAAACATTAATAGTACATTTTCTTTTTATATTTTCTTTTTGTGAAATGATGTTGAGGAAAATAATGTACAAAGAAATGTTTAAAGGACGGGGTTTTTCAAGAAGCAGATGTATATCCTTACAGAGGGGTAATGTGAAATGTATAAATAGTGTTCTCCTTTACTCAGATGATTTCATGATTTCTTAAAAAATGAACTTGCTAAAAATCTACATCTTGAAATATTTGAATGAGGTAAAGCCTGACCAACCAGAATACCATATTAAGCCTATTCACCTTTCACAGGTAGTTTGAGGTTTTAGCATTCAATATTCCTCAAATGCCATATGAACATTCATTATATCTAATTATATAATCTTTTACGTTTATAGAGAGCAGCTCTCATTTTGTCAATTTTATATCCATTCTGGCAATGAATCAGATGACAGAGGTATATTTATGTAAAATACCAACATTTAGAAAAGGAGAAAAGAAAATAAGGAAAACACTAAACCATTTAAGGAACCAACAGATAACCTAACATCAAATAAACTTTTTACTGACTGACAATATAAAGAATGGAACAATTTCAACTTAGCAAATATCCAAAAACACTTTTTTAACATGCATAAAGACAACATTGCCTCAATATATACACATTTCAATACATTTTTCAAATGTTTTTTCCCGACGAACAATGCAGACCAAATCACGTTCATAGATTCCCAGCACAGTTGATAATGGCATTTTTGAGTACCACCCACATTTGGCTATTTGCTCTTTTTTTAAATATTCATGGATATCCTTGTCATATGTGAACACATTTGGCCGTGTTAGCTGTTTATTTCTCTCTGCAATATTTCATTTTCAAAACAATTGGCAGACAATGAAACATTTCAGCCATATTAATCTGCACAAGCTTCATTTGCAAATCATTTTGAAGCATTTGAAGTGAGAACCAAGGTTGGAGATCTTTAAAGATGTTGGAGAAGAGTCATTTGTATATGTCCCAAATACGTTCTGATTCACAAGGCAGTTGTCTAAAAAGAAGGCGGTTTGTGGTGAACAACAATTTGAGGTTTGCGTTAAGGATATATCAGACTAAATCATTCTGATGTCTTGAGGTATTAGTCTATAATGTAATTGTGGCTTGTTTCATCACTACAGACACAGTTGAGAGTCCTGTGAATGATTCTGGATGTGTGAACCATGACTGTTCACGCGTTCGGTTGACCAAACAGGAATTTCCACACACATGCTCCTCACAGACTGGTCGGTTATCAAACATACTCCTGATACAATAGACTTTGGTAATTCTCCTGGGGTTTCATGCCTGTTCGCTTCCAAACGTTCCTGGGCTTTCCGTCAGCTTATGTACAAAGGTCTTGAAGAGCTATAAAAACCCTCCCAAGATGTTTATAGTTATGATGCCGTCCGTCACGTTCAAGTCAAGTGTAATCCGTGATGACGATACGCTTACAAATGGTGATAATGATAAATATTACATATGCACAAATAAAAAAAGAATTAAAAAGGGAGAGCAGGAAACGTCTACTTCCAACATGGCCGCCTTCTGCCTCCTCAACAGGCTAGTCTCCGTGGCAACATGGCGCTCTCTCAGACGAAAGTGTCGTGGAGTGGGGGGGGGCGACACACAGCTTCCACTCCACCCGGCGTGCCTCTCTGAGTGATGCATGATGGGAACGCGTGTGTGTGAAGGGGTTGGGGGAGAACGCAGGGCTCTGCGGGCCCAGACGCAGTCCTCGTCCACCAGGTGAGGGTGGGGGGTGGAGGGTGTGGTGTAGAGGAGGCCTAGTGGCGCCCCCTACTGGCCGGGCACGTAGGGCCAGCTGATGGAGCTGCCCGACAGCTGCATGTCACGGATGAGCGTCTCGATGGGCGTCTTGCCCACCAGGCGCATGAAGAACAGCTGGGAGATGAGGCTGGCGGGCACCGCTCGCAGCGCCGGCAGCCGCAGCAGCAGCCGGCCGAACCGCTGCGGCTGGGCCGGGTACTGCATGCGCTCGTACTCTGTCAGCGCCACCTGGGCCTTCTCCTGCAGGGACTCCACGTGGGCCGCGTCAGTCAGGCCGCACGCGTCTGGGGGACACGGGAGGGGAGGGGGCGTGTTTAATGGAGTCTTCCAACGCACGGTACCAACTCGACTGGACTTCTACTCCCTTAAGGAGCCATTTCACTGCACGGTACCAGCTCGGCTGGACTTCTACTCCCTTAAGGAGCTATTTCACTGCACGGTACCAGCTCGGCTATACTCGCCTCAGTTCTATTCGCTTTGGG
>JAODUH010014322.1:0-27786 GCA_027564835.1 Typhlichthys subterraneus | reverse complement strand
ATACATATTTTATATTTACTTTTTTATAATGTAAAATGTCCTTAAGTATTTCGAAAAACGTTGAAATAAAATGTATTATTATTATTATTATTATTTATTATTTATTATTTATTATTTCCAGGTTGTATTGTCTTATAGTGTTAATGTTGATTTGACTGAAAGGCACATTGGAATGAGATTGTCACTATATGATTCATTCTACTGTTGATAGTGAGACTTTTCTATCCCAAGCCTGGATGAGTTTGGGTGGAATGTCATATTTTCTAATTATGGAATGTGAATGGTTTATAAAACAGTTCCCAGCCACGTCGTAAGTTTCCACTAAAATGAAACGGATCATTAACAACATTCTGGACGTGTGGCCAGTCTAAAATAAGACAGAGATATATATGTGATGGAGACTGTAGACATTTCTGTGGTTGTGCACACGTTTGACGTCACCACGCGTATGCCTTTATGCTAGTGAGTATGTGTGTGTGTGTGTGTGTTTGTACACATGTGGATGCAAACAATGCTTGTATGTCTGTGTGTGTGTGTGTGTGTGTGTGTGTGTGTGCATAAGGTTGGAGAGACCCAGAAAGGGGTTTGAGTTTCTGCTTGGTGGCGATTGTGGCAGTTTGTGCATGAATGGGTCCTGCCACCTGCTATGTTTTGTCAGAGAGAGAGAGAGAGAGAGAGGGAGAGAAAGAGAGAGAGAAGCCATTCGTTCAGTTCAGAGTCATGTTACAAGGAAGGGAACATCTTCACAGACAGATATGGAATAAGAGATACTGAGAATAATTATGCTTAGCTGCTGTACCAGTGAACCAAATTATGTATAAACCTAACATAACAGTATAGCATTTGTAAAAAATTATGTTTAATTGAATTAAATTTGAGCTTTTGTGTTTACTTCATATAAAGATACTAACACATCTCAGCGCTTTGCTAACAAAGGCTTTGACATGCATTACAGTATACAAGCAAGCTGTTAACCCAATGGCGCTATTGTAACGGCAGTTATGGATTCTGTACACTGAAAACGTGCGGAACGGAATATTTCACCTCAGACATCAGCGTGTTGACGCTATCAATCACATTTGAACCGGAGGAACGTTTTCAGAGAACCTTTGTGTGTCCGCACAGCAGGAACAGAGTGCGATCTCAGTTCTTAAAATGTCACTTTGAGGAAATGGTTTAGCTTCAGGGTAGATACTTTCCCACCACAATAGGAACCATGAGTGATGTACTGTAGTTGTACATCAATTGATCGATTGATCGATCGATCACTTCCGGCAGCCGGTCTTTTAAAAAGACCGCTTTAGCATTTCAAGAAATATGGAAAAAATAATGCAAAAAAAATATAAACTCTATAAAATCTCTTGAACCTCTGGAGGTTTTGGCGGGTCTAAGCGGTCTAAATATTCGCTATTGTTTACTCGCAACTTGCCGACTCAGGCATCTACCACACAGTGAAGCAATGCAGAGAGAAAAAATCAAGAAGCTCAAACAGGAAGAAGAATACATGTACAAGAAAAAAAAAACACAATAAAAACACAATAAATCCAAACTGCACATCTCCATTCCTTCTCTGTCAACGTAAAACCCACTAAACACAAACACATAGCGCCGATAACGTCTTCCATGGTTGTTGTTGTTGTAGGCTGGATACCAACAGTTGCCTTACATCACTTCAGCATTCCAACTGGCAGTGCCAATGCAAATGGGCAAAAAGACGTTGGTCGGTGCAGTTCTCAGGGAACCTCACCTGTGGGTACAAGTCCCTTAAACTGAGTCCCCAGCACTGTTTGGTGTGCGGAAGCGCATAATGCCAGAACATTTGATTAAAATGCAGTATCACTCTTAGGGTACATAATTCCATTGGATGGCATAGTATGTAGCCACGGTATACCCAGAGACGTTCTCAGATCTGCTCCCTTTCCTTATTACCGGCAGACCTCTGCAGTTCAGCTCCTCTCTACGGCTGACAAGCCACACTAACAGGCAGGTTTCTCCAGACATGACCACGCTAACCACAGCCACAGTCTATCCGTCAAGCTTCCACTATAATGACGCCACCATATATCGTCCGTGAATGGATTTCTGCCCTATTAACGAACGTGTGTGTGAGTGTGTGTGTTTGACCAGAGGTGTTTCAGATGCTTGTTTATGTCTGTTGTTTGTGTATTTAGGTGTGAAACCGTTTAAATGTCTGCTGGATATGCAGGGCTTGTACTGTATGTATTGTAATGTACAGTAAATGACATCTGTTGTGTGTGTGTGTGTGTACGTGTGTGATTGTATTTTGTGTCAGGCGTTGTTAGTGGTTTGTGTGTGTGTGTGAGCGTACACCTTGTGGCGGTGACATCCAGGTCTCTCGTCTTCTCTGTGGTCACAGGTCCCTCTTGCAATGACAGGAGGGAACACACTAATGAAACGGTTCCATTTTCGGCCACTTTGTCGCGTGTGCAGGGCTGTTTGGTTTGTTATCTCTGTCTCCCTTGGGGTCACTGTCACTGTGTTTCTTCTATGTTTCTATACTTCTATACTTTCTTTCACCTGCCTGTCATATCTCATTATCTTTGTGTCAGTATTTATTCCTTTATTGCTGCTGTGACCCATTATCTGCTTCTCTCTTTCCCTCTCTCTCTCTCCCTCTCTCTCCCCCCGCCCTGTATGCTGTATTTCAACCTATACTTACATTACTCATATAGATGCCATGAGGCCTCGGATGTGGTCACGTCTTTCCTTGTTAGCTCCTCTGGCTTTCGTCCTACAGTTGAACATGGTGGTATTGTAGAGGAGGACTTCTCATGATATACAGTATGATATTAAAATGTCTTCCGAGATGGAATAAGTGCGTATGGGGTACAGCCGCACTCCCTTTAATTGAACGTAAGGAAAAATGGACAAAAGGGCTTTTCTCAGACGTTGCCTCTGTCAAAACAGCTGATTTATAGGGAAATGTGAATAAGACACACCTCTCAATTCCTTATTTTCCTTGGTTTTGAAAGCATATGAGTTAAAGGTACAGTAGCGTCCATGAATTACAACTCCCATGTGTATTTTCTTATTCTTCCATTGCTGGTGGTAAACAGTGTGGGAGTGTTTATTTCCATCCCGTGTCACTGAGGCCAGCGCCACATCGTCTGTGTAGCAACACGTTTCGTGTTCGATCTGTCAATCGCCTGCACCTGGATGAGAAACGCATCTGCCCGAGATGTGTTGTACAAGCGGTTACCGTGGAAACCTCATCGAACCCCCACAGCAGCGAGTCGAGAGTGTTGGAAATGAAAGTGAGCGAATGGACCAGAGAGCAAGTTGAAAACGTGTGTGTTTGAGGCATGTGTGGGTATCCTTGGGCTTAGCATTCAAACGCTTTGTTCAGCAAAGCTTTCATCGAGTTCCCGCATATTGGCCGCCTGGGCTTTTTTCTGGCACCTGTGTTTTGCGGCGGAGGCCGTCTCGAGAGCTGCGAAATGTGCACCGCACCACACAAGGAGAAAAGACGCTGGTCTGGACTGTTGCCGTATGGGAGAAAGGCTGACATGCCAAACCAAACCCAGTTCCCGTGGATTTTACTTTACAGCCTTTTCAGTATGTCTTCAATTTTCCATAGTTGGTGTTTGAAAGTTAAACACGTGTCTGCGCCAGTTTTAACGCTCAACCATTGTTTTGTTTTGTTTTTTTCCAACCGTGGTATTGCCAGTCCTCCACCGTCATGTCTATCTGTTTTCTGCGTCCAGTTGAAAGCTTTCGCAGCTTTCTAGCGACCTGCGCACGCAAGCTAACACGAGCGTATGCATTAATGTAGGCTTCAGCGACACGCTTTAACAAAACCCACAAGCACATTTACTGGGTGCTATAGTCACAGGCTCTCCTTGCCAAAGTAAAAGGTATCCGTGCCAACAGGCGTGAAATGGACAATAGTAATGGGTCCCCTTAAACTGTGTTGCGCACTGAAAACTGCTCTGCTCTTAGCCATAACTGTATACACAAACTATTGAAGCCTTCGAAAAGTGTTGCTTTAGTTTAATAGAATATCACCCATCTGTCAAATCTCAGTTGAGTGTTTTCATCGTTCCACGTTTTCATGTTTTGAGACACGCATACACACGCACGCACGCACACACAAACACACACACACACACACACTTAGTTTTGCTCAGTCTCTACTTAGGTGCGTGCGTAGACAGTACACACTAGAGATAAGCATCATTTTATGCTTTGTTGCCTTTGTTCCGCGCGGCTCCATTATTCTGCTATTGCGTAGCGCGTAGGCGTGTGAAATGCCTGTCTGTTGGAGGAGCGGGCAGAGAAGAGCCCTCCACGCACAGTCACACTTGAGTTTTCAATGTGGGCTTGTCAAGAGAAGAGCCAGCTTATTTGTCCAAAATGGTATTTCACGGTACATTTGAATGGGCATGAACGAAAAAACTACAAAAAATAAATAAAAAAATTACACCAATTATTTGTTGGCATTTTTATTTAATTTTTCTCGAGGCACAATGCATATATCGTACATCTATGCATTAGTTACATCTGTCTCAAACGCTGAGACTCAAACAATAAGCAGATGCAGATCCATCCACCCCCATACATAAATGCAAGCACATTCAGCAACAACAAACCCATTATACCCAAACAAAGACCCTGCAATTTATCTGTGCTTCTTTGTGTTTACTTTTGACAACGTGTGTGTCCCGTGTCAGGTTGTTTGACGGACAGGGTGTGCGGCTTGAGCAGGGCACTGAAGTGGTGCAGATTAGTGTGTAATATGAACAGGTCAATGTGTGTGTATGTCAGTGTGTGTACATCTGGGTCCCTGTCTATGTGTCACCCTGCATATCTCTGTGTGTGTGTGTGTGTGGGTGTGTATGCTGAAGCTGCTGAGTGGGCTCACCATATTATTGCTGTATAGGCAAAAAAAAAAAACCGATTCGATTATAACTTAGTCTGAAATGCGATGTGGGTTTGTGTGTGTGTCTGTGTGTGCGTGTGTATGTGTCTTTTATATCACTATTAAGTCGTGCATGTCGTAGTGTCAGAGTGTGCCGAGACTACGTTTATAGAATTTTTTTTTTTATTCATTTTCAAAACGTCAGCTAGCAACGCATATAGTATATGCGGGCCATGTTCTTTTCCCATGGCATTCCCACTGCATATTCCTGTATGCGTGTTTGTGCACCTTCTCAAAATGAGCGTGTCTTTGTTTAAATTCGGTGTCCCTGGGTGTTTATGCCCCACTTCTCCAATTCTCCCGACCACAGTAGATCCCAGCGCAGATAAAACCCACCATCTGTGTGACTGTATGTGTGTGCAGGCTCCCTTGTCTTTGTCAGAGATGTGTTGAAATACAGCGTGTGTTTTCTCTTCGCCCCATCTGGGGGAAACCTTTCGTGTCGGACCATGAAGGCTGCCATTTCGGATCGCGCTCCCGGCTCCCGTACACAACTCTCAGAGGTTCGTTTAAGACGGGCTGGGTCGTGACACCAGATGGCCGAAATAGCAGTGAAAAAGTGTAGTTGTTGAAGATTCCCCTACCTAACTGGAAACATAGATGATAGATATCCATGTTTTAGACTGTTAAAAAAACAAAACATCTTCATATAATCTTCCAGTAGCTCTTATTTTAAAATTAGCTAGCACAGGGATTTTAAATGCTGTATGAATTTTTCACTCTTTTTTTTCCCATTGTACCTACATTTTTATGCCTACTTTGGCTTCCTGCCATGTCCATTTATTCTTTCCTTTACTTCATAGTTGAAACTTAAGAAGACCTCCTTTGGCAGTATTGTTTGACTGTAAATCACTTTTCCTGACTTTTTTTTCCCCTGCTCATTTCCTGGCCTTGGGACGCCATGTCTGATTGATCGCTCGTGTAAAAAGGGGTTATCTGATTGGCCAGCCAGATGACAAACGACTGATCCAGAAAACAGTGACATTGTCTTTACGAATCGGAGCAGTGACCTAGCTGCCAGGTCCTTGCGGTCCGTTTGAAAATAGCTCTCCTCTGTGTGCGTGCGTGTGTATACTGTATACTGTATACTATATATTAAGCAGTAAACACACACAGTGTTGAAGCCAGTGAGAAAGTTCTTCAAATGCAGTACCGTTAATGGACACCAGGTGCTTGTTTCCAAAGATCAGCAGCAATTGAACAACCAATATGACTCTCTATGAGTGTGATTGAGCTGAACGTGATTAATGTGATGTGAGGGTTTAAAGAAGGGCACGAATCAACCAATCGCAAGAGATCACATGACCCTGTCAGTCTGTTGTGATGGGGTTAACAGCTCAGCTTCAGTACTAACAGATTATTCTGAAGCTCCTAATGCCTTCCAAATGTCTCTCCAGAAACAGAACTAGCATCGTCACACAGTAAAGTAGTCCATATTTGACCATCTATGGTATGTACGCATGGTCAAGACACAAAGAGGCAGGAAACAGATAGCCTCAGTGAGCTTCAGTTTACTTTTGCCGTGAGAATCAGTCTGGAAAGCCTCGGCATAATTTTTAATGTGTCCAAGCAGCAACTGAACTTTCCAATCAGCGTCGTGTTTATAGCTATACGGCCGTGGTTTTCCAATCAGCGTCGTGTTTATAGCTATACAACGTGGTTTAGGTGTGCCGACAGCGAAAACGACCATATGATTCATCCAATCAACTGCCAAGTATTTTTTTGAAAGTACAGCCGTTCACAAACAGTTTCAATGTACGGCTCCCCAGATGGACTTGTCAGGTTAGGAAACAGAAGCACTACAAACATATGAGCTGTTACCCACATAAGGGCCTTATAAACACACAACATACGTTTCATCCATGACCCCGGACTGGTGCCGAAGCCCAAACCTGTCTGACACAGATGAGCTGCGACCGTCTTTATTAGGGCGACAGCCAGTCCCCCCCCCGCGCCCCCACCCACCATCCCCACGCTCCCCCTAGGGGGAACACACAGGATACAAATTGCATGGGTAAAACACCAGCTATAGACAGATGTCCAGGGTCATAGCCAGCATGAGCGAGCGCAGGTGGCTCTCGTAGCAGCCCGTCAGTCACGCCGTCGAGCGGGCGATCGAGGGAGACCGCGATCCATTGAACCAGTATATATGCCGACGCAAGCTAGTATATGCGTGTCTGTGTATGTCTGTCTGTCTGTGTGTGTGTGTGTGTCTGTTATACCCATCTACCGGTGCGCATGGTTGTGTGTCACTAGCCAGCCGTGGCATGTGATCATGTGTGCGATGATGGATGGAGTGTGATAGTGTTTTTCTGATAGTCACGCTGTTCTATAGCAAGTACCTGTACCAGTACCTGCCCTAATGTGTAGCACATGTCTGGTACAATGGGCAGGGTAGGGGCCTCTGGGAAACCAGGCGTCACTGGAGTTGAAATGACGAATCTGCTGCTCTGTGATTCATGGGTCACATTCTTAATTTTTCTTCTTTAAAAAATGGCTTGTACTATTGACTTTAGGTTTCAGCACAACGCAGTATGGCTCCCGGAATGCACATGTCAGATATGTAGGGTGATGAATACCGGTATGAATGTGAGGCATGCTGTTGAAGCCTGGACAATGGGACACACATGTTAGCCTTATGGGGTGAGGTTAGAACTGCATTGGGTAACTTGGAAAGTTTGTGCCCCCTGTGGCCATGAGATGCAACTGCAGTGAATTTCTTTTTTTTTTCCTTCACTTTTTTCATTGTAGTTGCGGAAATCTACTTAAGCATATATTTTTCCTTGCCAACGAGTAGCTGACTGTTACCACTGGTCGTGATACATAAGCAACATTACTTCTTGTGTGCCATAATATTTCATGTTCAGACTAAACATAGTGCATTATATGGGTACACAAGTTAAGTCTGTTGGTTTCAGTGGGGCTTGAGAAGTGACATAAAAGAATGTTAATGTTTTACCATAAAAACAGTGGTGCACTTTTATCCAAGTAATTCTGTCCATATTTATCTATTTTAGTCATGTGATTTTTCTTTTTTTCAGGTCAGAATTCAGTAGTGAATAAGTTTAACTTGGCGACGGGCCTTGTTATACAGTATTAGTCTGACATTTAGCAACTGTATAAAAAGGTGTATTTTCTGAGAATTTTGTGGTTTAAGCATGTACACATGCATTTTCTTTTAACATAGGTAATTCTCATTTGAAGGGGACGCACACACACACACGCACACACACACACACACACACACACACACCAAGTTTCCCCACAGGCCTGAGCCCTCTATGAATTATTCAGCCAATCACATGGCTGAGCAATTTGAACTTTACCTTGTGATTGGGTCATGCTGTGTTCACCTCAACAGTCTCACTTTGTAGCAGACAGAGTTGACTCTGTGTGTGTGTGTGTGTGTGTGTGTGTGTGTGAATAAATTGTCTGCCTACAGTAAGTCTATCTGAATGTGTAATACTGTAGAATATAAAGATAGTTCTCAAACGTTTTCAAATGTAATAATTAAATTAAAGCTCAGAATGAATGAAATTGTTCAAACTCAAATCACTGTTGAGGTCTTTAGTAGCTGTTCTGTATGTCTATTTATTTTTGATGATTTACGCTGTTCACTCCCTGTGAGCTATTGTCTCCCAGCTGACCAATACCAACTCTTTGTCTTCCAGAGATGCTGGAGTCCAGTAACCTCATCACGTTCAATGGGCTGGCCAACAGCTCGAGTTACGACACCTTTTTATTGGACGAGGAGCGAGGGAGGCTATTGGTCGGAGCGGAGGACCACATCTTCTCGTTCGACCTGGTCAACATCAACCGAGACTACAAGCAGGTAGGGTTCAGCATGAACATTGTGTTGAGGCCTACTTCTGTGGACAGGGTCTGCGCACATATTTTGTTTGCATATCCATACAGACCGTTCTGCACCAACGCTTTGCGTCCGTACAACGACTGGGCGTGTACGATACCGGTGCCCGCTATAGACGATAATTGATGCTCACACATGAGTGTTCTAATCATAGAAATATATACAGTATATATTTCCTACAGTACATATCTCATACAGCAATATTGTTCATGGGAAAGATGTAGATGTAGATGTAGTCATGGCGATAGCTAATTCCTTCAGCGTAGAGAGAAATAGCTGACGCGCCCACAGGACGCTGATGAGACACGTCCGCAGTGGAGATGCAGCCTGAGCGCTCATCCATGTCGGTGTTGCCCAGACTATGTCCGCAGATGTATGCCCAGGCCTGCTCTCTCCGCCCTGCCCTGTGTTCTCTGGAGTCCATTGCACATTCCTCCCTCCCCCGGCTCTAATCCCCACTCCTCTAGTCTCTTTGCCTGGCCCAGGCAGGGCTGTCTTTAATTCCATCACAGCACCTGGACTAGGTTAGCGGTCGGGCTTTATCAGATTCGGACGGCTATCCTAGACACACAGGCCTGCAGTAAGGCCGTAGCGTCACAGACATGTGCGGTAGGCAGCGTCCCTTCCCCACCCCATTCGTTCAGATGTCGGCAACACTATGCGATAAGAGCCGACAAGCAGTGATTAAACAAATCTACTGTAATTACACCGAAATTTGCAACACAACCCACAAAACTCCTGACGATATAGAGAGGAGATAAAGTCCAAGAATGGCCCTTGTGTGTGTCTGTGTGTGGTGTGCATGTGGCCTAACGTGCAAAGGTAAACTGTGTATGGCCCTCAGGTGTGATTGTGTATGCACGTACGTGTGTGTGCACACATTGTCGGTGTGTGTCCACACTTTTGCGCTGCCCACAAAACGCGTATCCCCTCATTGTGTGTCCATGATTATTCCACTGCATATTTCCGCTCTTTCATACACACACACACACATTTTCTAATTCATGGGACAGATGGTTAGACCATTAAAAAAAACTAGACAGCTGTCATTAATTTGACATTGACTGTTATTCAAGTAAGTTTTCACTCCATATTTAAATCGTAAATTGAAACCTCACTCTTTGACCTTAAATCCCTGCTTGAAAAACAAGGGAAATTCCACATTTTGAGCCACAAGCCATATTAACTATTGTATAAAGTTGTACAAAGAGACACCCATGAAAAAGGAAAAACCTCGTTTTTCATAGTTTGGTTTTGTCTAATTTCACAAGCAAAAGTGGATTTGATCTGAGTCATTTTCATTTACAGTATACTTTACACACTTTAGTATATGAATAAAAACATGAAACATTTTATTGGTGATATACCGTATCTGCTCATTTCCCAAGAATGAAGTGAATCCTGCCCTGATCTGATTCACTCCATTGACTCATTCTCTTCTGTGTAAGAAAATGACACATTCTCTCCTCTCCTCTGCTGGTGATGACATGTTCTCTCTCTCTCTCTCTCTCTCTCTCTCTCTCTCTCTCTCTCTCGCTCTCTCCCTCCGTACAGATTGCATGGCCGGCCACACCCTCTAAGAGGGACGAGTGCAAGTGGGCGGGTAAAGACCTTGTGGTGAGTTGAATTGACGTTGTCTATCGACATGCTTGGAACAACTCTTCTAGAACTTAATGTCCAAGTATTGCCGTGCTACAAAATGCACTTCTATGTTCTATTTCTAATTCTATTTTCTTAATGAACATATATTATTATGCAACAGCTTCCATGAAGGAATTAACGGCACACTCTTTGATTGTGTTCATGTGTACATGGCTGCTCCGGGAGGAGTAGAGCATGGTGCGCTGAAGGAGAAGGAGAAACATGAGTAGAGAAGAGTGTTAGCCACACAGCATGCACACATAACCCTGTCCTAACATGCATTATCTTCCCCTGCAGCTTAGTGTATGCATGTATACAATATGTATATCTAGCAGGTCAAAAAGCTTACAATCGCTGACTCTTTTAAAGGTAGAATCAAATCCAAGGTTTTCCAGTTCAGTTGTGTTGTCTGAGGAGAGATGACAGGGCTGGATTCATTTTTGCATCTGTCTAATGTTGTTAAGTCCAACTGGCTCGCTTGGGAACAGTGGGAAGTGTGCGTGTCATATTTGGTACCAGATGTCTGGTAATCAATAACTACCATCATCTGATTTACACCTATATCCTCTCACTCCCAGTCAGATAACCAATCAGGTTAGGGCCTGTATTTCAATACATGCCCAAGGTTCAGCTTGAGGAGTGAGAAGTCCAAAAGGTCCAGTGTGGGGTCCATAGAGGATTGTTCAGGTGGGCTTCCTGCAGTGCTATTAATCTTGTAGGTCTCTCAATTGTACTGCCAACACCCCCTCCTCTCTCTCGAGTCAGAAAGGTTGGGTCAGAGCGGTGCACACGCACCGTACCGTTGGCACCGGGGCAAGAACACACTACCAAAGCAGATTTTGGCTCACTGCGATCTGCATGCACAATTTCTCTTTGTAGTTAGAGTGTGTATTTCTGTGCATGTATGGTCGTGTGTTTGTTGCGTTAGTTGTCTTTATTTTGTACTGCTAAAGGTGTTCGTCGGCACATTTGGTGAAGACACGTTAGTCTTCTACTTTGTGTGTGCGTGCGTGGGTGTGACCGCATCTGTGTTTTATTTAGTTTTGTCGCCGTTTAGAAAAGAGTCATCTCTGTATTTTATCTGATCCTAATTTCATGGCTAGTTGAACATGCACTAGTAGACAGCTCACTAAAAGACAGTGTTCACTGGCCACAAATAGTCATTTTTAGGGCTCACAAACAATTACTTTTAAACAACACATTCTATCATTCTATCTCAAGCCCCCACAAGAACTATAACACAAAACAAACTCAATTGTGAGGTATTTGTATGCTGTGAAATTGTTTATTTTTTGAAAACTAGGCAGTGGAAGTAAAAGGCGGGCTGCTGCACGAACAGGGCCTTGATTAGCACATTACTGAAGAATTTAGAGCTCCCAAGGTTCTATAGCCGTGCTTTACAGCTACAGAACAATCGAAGCAGTTATGCAAGGCCAAAATAACCCATGGCTGTATCATTCTTCTTACTATGTAATTCTGTCACTTGTTAACCTTGTGAGCCTTACATAAGATTTAATTAAATTATGTAAAGTTTTCCGAACATCAATTGCAAACCTCTGCATGTCAAACTGCATGTCAAAGCACAAAATATACCACTACAACTCATCTATATACAAGCTAACTGCTCACCAGTTTCCCCCACGGAAAGCCATGGGTTATAACCAGTCAAACGAGAGTCATTAATTTGATACAATAATGACTTCTTTATCCTCTGCGGCCACAGTGGCTTTCACTTAATAACATGGTTAGCAATTGAGGGAAACCTACAGTATTTTTCACCTGGAACAAGACAGAACAGCATGTTTGAGCCACGTATGCGATGTAGACACAACCTATACCACACAGCTAATGAGTCTAGCATAAAGACAAGCCATGAGGAAAAAATAAACAGTGTTGACGTGCAGAGGGAATAAATGTGAATATATTAAGAGCGTTAGAATGATGTCGGGGGACATTTTCTTCTGATGCCGGCTCTTCGACATTAGGAAACACACAGGGAAAAGCTATTAAGAACCGGTGGAGACTTATTGCGCTGACTCGGTTCTTTCCCTGTGAAGCCAGCGCTGCTACCGCGGCGGGTCTGTAGTAAACGTACTGAAAAAGTTGTACCACAGAGTTTGACACATACACAGTTGGATGAGCCTCAGCACGTGATGTCTATTCCTCTTCAGTGAATTTGAAAGCCACGGCCTCACTCTGACTGCTAAGGGAAACATAACACTAAATGGGTCCTGCCTTTCAGAATATCACCATATTTTTTTCTTTTTAAAGGGGTGGGGGATTATGCACTTTATGATCCAGGAGCTGATTTTGTGTCAAAACTGGAAATATTTCCACCCCACCCAATTTAATAGCCCCCTATATCCATTTTCCCCCTCACATAAGGGATGCTGTCAAGACGCGGATGTGAAATATGAGATTTACGGCTTTTCGCGGACAAAGCGCACACACCTACTGTTGATACAGATGGCCTGTCCTTTATTTCGTTTAGTAACCCGCTGAAGAGGTACAGTAGGAGTACCGCACACACAAGAGTGAAGGAGAGAATTGAGATTGAGGAACGTTTTGTGCGTGTGTATGCACATGTGTGTTATGTGTATATTAGTCAGTTAGTCGGCAAGCTAGCATGTCTGCAGAGCGCACGTATCCCTTGAGCAAATGTGTGCTCATTTGCCAGCATGTATTTATAATTAAAAAAGCCCTAGCCTAATTTCTTCAACACATGCTCCCAAATCAACTGCTGGAGGCTGTTCATGCCGCTGCTAGATTAGCCAGCCCTGTTCATTAGCAGTCCAATAAACATTCACAGCACTGGGACCATCAACATGTGCTAAAGATCCAGCTCAAATAGCCTCAGTAAATCCACACACATGGCAGTCGATTTCACTAATTTGCCGTACAGGTGGGATTTCCTTAAAGGTACCATGATTTCATAGGTGACTTCGAGACCATATAACCAAAAATGCCAAACTTTTAAATGGAGGACTTTCCAAGCTTTTTTGCTATATCTTATTTTTTAATTATTATTTACAATGTGGTACTTAAGCTCATATATCAATAGTGATATACTTCATTCTTTAAAACGTTATGGTTTATAAGGGTGAATGGGGATTGTCTGTATTGCTGTAGCACTGTCTGCTAAGTCCTTCATTATACACCAAAAGGTTTAGCTAGTGTGTTTTGAATGTCACATTGTTTCATAGGTTTATTGTATTATATATAATCTTCTCTTGAGTCTAGGCAGTCAAGCACGCATTTTCCTACTATTCATTGCTGCTGCTGCTGCTGCATAAGTTAATTTAATCTTGAATCATGAATCTACACAGACACACGCTGCATAGATGAGCACTTTTCTGAATGATAATGATGATCTTAATCAACTAAGGATTTTCTTTTCTGTTCTTCTGTCCTCCCTTACATCTTTCCTGCTGTCCTTTACATTTAAAGAAAGAGTGTTCTAACTACATTCGGGTTCTCCAGCCCTACAACCAGACCCACCTGTACATATGTGGTACCGGTGCCTTCCACCCTATCTGTGCTTACCTTGAGATGGGGAAGAGAGCTGAGGTAAGACGGGGTTACACTGGGGTAGTCACGCTCTAATAGCATACCCAGTGTATTAGGACTGTTTGGATGTGAATGGATTGTATTTTGGTTCTAATCTACATCTAGTAGTTCCTTTGTGAATGCATGCTGTCAGAAACGGCATCTAAAGGCATTGGAGTGCGGATATTGGTTTATTTTGTTGTGAAATGATTACCCAGCCCTGCATGAAAGTATTTTAGTACATATTTCTTGGTCTGACATTAAACAACCTCTGTCTCTTATACATAAAGCTTTAATCAGTCAACATGCGCATGTATCTACAAGTTAATCAATGCACCAGCATGGGGTCAGCCGCCCAACAATAGCAGAGGGCAGAGTGTGTTGTATGCTTCGTGCCGCTACCCATAGATTTCCCTGCGTGTGTTCATCCGAGTTTGAAATGGTGTTGTCAATCATCGATGCAATGCGACGGAAGTGAATTAGAGCGGGTGCTTTTTTGAGTTCTCCTCCAGTGGATTCCCCCCAAGACCCCATGGGTGGGCTACTGTAAACCTGTAAACCTATATACAATTGATTTGTCTGCTTCTGTATGCGCTATTGTTGACCACTAAATATACCCAATGACAGCTTATTGTTGCAGTAAGTGGAGTGATTCATAGTGGATGTGCTTTAAACAGAAAATGGCAACCCGGTAAAGAAATGTGTGTAATTTCAGACAGACGCTATAAATGTACAATTAGACATTACTTTAAAAGGGCTTCCACTGACCTATTTTTGAACTGTGACCCTGTCCACCCCAGGAAAACCTCTTTCGACTGGGGTCACATTTCGAGAACGGTCGCGGGAAAAGCCCCTACGACCCCAAGATGCTCTCTGCCTCGCTCCTTATTGGTGAGTTGATTGTTTTCCTTGTGCCGAGAAGCACACAGCACTGTGGAGACGCACTGTGATTGGTTGTGTCTTACTTTATCCTCCAATGGGCAGATGGAGAGTTGTACTCCGGCACATCTGCTGACTTCATGGGAAGAGATTTTGCCATCTTTCGTACACTGGGGGATCACCATCCAATCAGGACGGAGCAGCATGATTCAAGATGGCTCAACGGTAAATACATTTTTACGGTTAAATCATGACAATACTACTGTTTCATAATCAGCTGTTGCTAAATCAAACAAATCCATTAGTTATTCATTTTTTCTACCGCTGATACCATGTCTGTGAAAAGGGTCCATTGGTGAGGAAAAAGAAAATACTCTAATGATATACAACGTATAGGATCAGTGGAGTTCTTTGTACCTTTGTAAGAGTGGCACAGGGCATTTAGACAGGGCTTTCAGAGTAGTGATCTTCTTCAACAACACTTGAATAATGAATCACTGTTATTCGCCAGTTGCTAAGTGAAGGAACACCATTGAGCTGTTCAATGAGCTCTGAAGTATTAAGTCCTTTAGATGGATTTTACTCAGCTCTCCAATCCTGTCCATTCAAACATATCAGGAACCCTCATTTAAAAAAGGCCAAAGGATGTGTTTGTTCTAGTGAGATTAGCCCAGTCGTGGGGATAGACAACGTTCCATCTGTTTGAATGTCTGTCGGCACTGAAGAGGACTTTTAGACACACACAAAAAGTTCTGTTGGAGGCTTTTCTCCCCGCTTTCCCACCAAACTAATCTGCTCTCAGCTGTTTTCCTGTTGCGGAGTCAAATTCCTCAACCCCCGCCCACCCTTCTCACATGCACACACACACCCACCCACCACACACATAAACAGTGATATCTGCAGTGTTGATTGGTAGGACGTATTCAGGCCATTAATATAAAAAAAGCAGGTATTGTCTCTGCCTTAATCCCCTATTAATCAATTAACACGGTTGAAACAAATACCCCGGAGAGGGACCCTGTCTGTTGGCTCAGGCTAAATCCAACTGCTTTTCCTACAAAGAGGGGATTGTAATTGTCCCGGATTACCAGAATAGGGGTATTCTGTTGATCTTTTATCAGCAGGGTTAAGAGCTACCCAAGTGTAACAGGAGAGAACCCTGCAGAATCAATCCTCGATAGCTGTTGATTCTTAAATGAACGTGTACTTCAAAAGGATTTCTGGGGGGAAGCCAATGTTGTTGGCTTGGCTAGACTTAATTAGTGTCGTTTATTTCCACACTTCTCCATCTTTTAACATCCACGGAGGCCCGGATTAACTCCCCTTTGAATAAAGCCGTCCTTTGTTCGTTACCGAGGTTGTATGAGCTCAGTGAAACCACCGGCGGCAATATGCGCGTATATATCCGCACGTGGACACTGGAATGTATAAATAATCGTATTGAATGGTATATATTCAGTCTGTTTGTTTGGTGCACGTGAATCATACAAGTGCCCCCACATCCACAGTGCACACACAGAGAGCCAATAAATCCACTTCCTTCTTGGGCCACACTCTCCATTTTCTACCCAGCGGCCTGTAGAGCTGTAACATGGGACTGCTTGTTTCTCTTACTAGCTAACTCCCTAACTCCTCGTCACCAGCTCGGCTTACACGTGACGACGCCGTAGCGACTGAGACCGCTCTCGTTCCCTCTCCATTAACCCCCCTGAACCCCACAATCCTCTGGATATCCGAGCCACGAGGTCTCCCGCCGTCTTGCGTCTAAATCCCGAGATAGATGTGTTAACAGGGGCAGAGTTAAGAGCCGTGCGCGTTTGTGAGGATGTGGTACGGAGGACTGGGGGTTTATGTGGGATTTGGACAAACTGCTTGGCAGGAGTAAGATGCAGTGACATGCAGGGGCAGGAAAGAGCCATAGTCTGTGCTGCGGCACAAATATCATTGTTGATTGTGTTGATACATCTGCAAAGGAGTTCTCATTGGGGGGCGGGATGGGTGTTCTGTTGGCGTTTGCGTGCATACAGAGTGTGTGTGTGTGTGTGTATGCTTAAGATGCGGATGTGAAAACTCTCCATTGTGCACAGCATGTGTGATTTTGTTTCTGCACCAGACCCCAGGTTTTTGGGCGTCAGCCTGATCCCAGAGAGCGACAACCCGGAAGATGACAAGATCTTCCTGTTTTTCAAAGAGAGCGCGATGGACGGAGAACACACCGGCAAGGCCACTATTGCCAGGATAGGACAACTGTGTAAGGTAACAACACACACACCAACACACACAGCAGGGCCCATATGGGAACATGCCTGTTGAAGCGATACAGTCCCCGCGCTACAACACAGGTGTTTGTTGTTAATGTAGCTATTTAGACCACTTCCTTGGGAAATATGGTCGACTTAGGTCCCATATACACAGCACACGTTCTAACGTTCAGCAGCAGCTGGACGGAAAGCTGGCCTCTCAGATAGACCGGCATTATTTGAATGCATCTCAGGACGTGCTTCTATAGCTACAGTAGCGATCGTTCTAAATCTGACGTTGATGAGCTCCGCTCAACGTTCAAATTTTAGCAGTGATGCTGATAAAAAAAAAAAGCCATAAGATCAAGTCTGTGCCCTAAGAAAATGTTTATTCCCACATTTGTAAATTGGCATACAGTGTTTTAAATAGACGCTTTGATGGATATGGTTTATCTTATTATGATTGACGTTATTGAATAAATGCGTATGTGTGTGTACGTGTGTGTGTGTATTCTTCAGAATGATATGGGAGGTCATAGGAGTCTGGTGAACAAGTGGACCACATTCTTAAAGGCTCGCCTGATGTGCTCAGTCCCAGGCGCCAACGGCATTGATACACACTTTGATGAGCTGCGTAAGTCTACGCGTGTGATTAGCAAAGTACTATTTGTACTTTCAATCATACACTGTATCTGATAGTCAGCGTGTTTTGCTTTTGCTTTTTTCAGAGGATGTATTTCTGATGAGCTCCAAGGATCCAAAAAACCCTGTCATCTACGCTGTGTTCACCACATCCAGGTACCTCAGAGCTCCGATCTGTTGGTCAGGCCCTGCTTTAAGCGTCCGAGACCGGAAACTGAAGCTGAAATGTTGCGGTCAATGATTTGAGCAGACGCAAGGTGTTTTATATCTGTTGTGTTGCTAAGAGATAAGCAAATGATCTATGTGACAAGTCACCATCTTGGACAAGTTATAAGACCATATTTTCCCCTCTTCGGGAATCAGTTCCCTTTTCCCCATAAACATTCGTAATGACCCGGAACGACGCTGGCAACCAGACACTGGCCCCCGCCAAATTCCCAGACATCGCTCTCTGCCTTCTAATCCACTTACAGGTGTCTTATGGTTGTTCTTTCCCCCTCCCCCCCCCCCCCCCCACCCCCATCCCCCCCCACCCCCCACCCTGGCCCGGAGAGCCTGGCCTCTCAGATTGGAGATTGCTTTTAGCTGATTCCCCCGCTTCCCGCTTACTTGTCCCTCATTTTCATTGAAACCTTGGAGGGGAAAATCAGATTAAGGAATCCAAGGAGAGGCGGTGGGAAACATGATACGCTTTCCTCAGGAACCGCACGTTTCTCCAGCCTCTCCCGGCCATGAGCGGCAGGGTTTAAGACGCAGCGTGTACGTTTTTTTTTTTTTTTTTTTACAGAACCCTCTCTTTGAGAAGCGCAGGCATGGGTCCGGGCAGATAAGTGAGTCAAAATGGCACAGATGGAGGCACTTATCATGGCGATGAGTAATTTGCATATTTTTCAGAGGAGGGTCTTGCCTGCTGTCAGCTGCGCTTCGGGGAAGGGGGTGTGAAAAAAAAAACAGCAGACAGGCAAACACTTCACCATCAATCACCCGCTAATGATAAGAATGAATGGAGCGGCGGCGCAAGCTAACATGTGCATGGGTAGCCTCACGCTGCTCTTTTTCTGCTTTGTCAAACGTGTTCGGTTTTTGTGGGGCGGGCATTTCGGAACGGCCTTTCCACATGCACCGCCACATTTTGCGCCAGCGATGGCGCATGCGCTCACGCTCGGGAAATTCAATTATGGTGCTTTGAGGAATTGGAGTGGTTTAATTGGTTTTCGAAGTGGCCGGTTTTAAAAGATGAATAGAAAGGCATTCAGGGCGACTGGCTTTTAATATTGCCGCTTAATGAGGCACAAAGAGGCCAAACACTGACAGATCAGTGTGTGACTGTGGTCCTGTGTGTGTATGTATGAGTGTATGTGTGCGTTGGGGTGGGGAGGTTCTTACAGTACATTTGACTGACAGTGCCTACATCACATTGATAGTTTGTGTTCTCTCTCTCTTTCTCTCTCTCTCTCTACCATGCTATATGTCAGCCGGTCTCTGGAAGCTAGGATATTGAAGTGCCTTTTTAATGCCCCTGCGGTTAATTGAATTTCTGTGTAATTAACATTTACAAATGCTAATCCATTCATCTTCCATGCTTTGGTGAACACGGTTGGTTGGTTGTTATGCCACCCACATCACAGCTTAATGCAGTCAGACAAAGGGCATCTCGGCCGCTCAGACTGATTTAATTGCAGAGAATATGCATATATCAGTAAGCAAAGGGGGAGAGTCTGCTATACGTTACAGCAATCTAAGCAATGCGTTTGAAAATGGCTGTCGTGTGTCAATTGTACATACTGTAATGAACAGAACTGAATGGTGCATTATTAGTGATTATATGTTCAAGACTCAATCTGAATCCTATGTCAAAAGCTTTAAGTCTGTTCATGCTTTTCATACAGAGCTCAAAGATCAGACAGCACAGTCTGAGAATCATATATTGAGATTGTCCAACAGATTCTTAATCGCTCTGGTGGATTGTATATCATGGAACGTTGTTTTACGAGTCCCAAATAAGTCTAGGCTCAGATTGCTGTCTTCTGGCTGACCTGGGCGAAAAGATTGACGAAACGAAAGTCCACATCTATTCGTTTTGGTGTGATTAATTGACCCTGCCTGGTTTGGCCCCTTGCTTTCTAAGCAGGCAGTAAAGGCTCGCAAATTGTTGGCCGAGGTCTCAAATATGCTCTGAACCAGGTCTCCTGTTATGTTGGTGGTGTGCCTACATTCCTGTTCGTTCCCATGAGGCTGGAAGCAATCAGAGCAGAAGTTCCAATCTGTCAGCCCAGTAGTTCAGCGATGACAACATTTCTCCCATCTGCCATTAGTGTTTTTGCTGAACGGTCATTTTGTACTCTTTCCAGACATTTGCCATGCTCTCTTTTGATTCTGTGTGTTGGCGTTCCCCTCTTTCTACCCATTTATTACGTATTTTGTTCGCCTCCTGCCTTCGTTCCCATTCCTGGCTTTTGATTCCGCACATGCCTCACCGTTTTACCCGTTTCCTCTTATTCCCATCTCTCATCCCTTTACTCTTTCTCTCTTTTCTACAGCAACATCTTCAAAGGCTCAGCAGTGTGCATGTTCAACATGGCGGACATTAGGAGGGTGTTTCTGGGTCCATATGCCCACAGGGATGGGCCCAACTACCAGTGGGTTCCCTTCCAAGGGAGGGTGCCTTACCCTCGGCCAGGCACGGTGAGTTACATTCAGATCAGTTCATTAGTATGAGGTGAAGGCAAGCGATGGACGGAGAGAAATACAGCGAGTCAAAAGTACTTTGGTTTGACTGAGCGGATTTATGATGCTTTGAGTAGCTGATTTTGACGGTCCTGTTACAGAGTATGGCACTGTAACTGGTAAAACCCCTTTAATATACACTGTTTTGCGCTACATTTTGTATTACGATGGCTTAAACTAATAATAAAGAAGACGATTAACACATGAACATGAAATCAGAATTTGGCATTATTTATGAATAATTATTTTCTTTTTATAAGTTATGTAAAATTATATTTGCAGTATACATTTAACAACAAGTAAAATACCTGGAAGAATGCGGCTAGCGCTCTAAATCAGATTTAAGCAATCAGATGCTCCCTACCAATCACAGCAAGAAGTATTCTTGTTCTCTGAAAGCTTTTAGCTTTTGCTCACTTGTGCTCCCACATGTATATGTGCAGTATGTTACAGTTAACGGCATACTGGGATTATTGTACGTTAAATACACTTTTTGTAAATGTATCTGCTATCTTTCAGCCCTTTCTGCATGCTGAAAAAATTATTTGGCATTTCTACACAGCCCATGCTCTGTAAAGAGGAACGCAAACAATGTGGCCAGTAAAATCTTAGTGAAACAAAGATGTAATGTTTTTTTTTATTTCACATGGACTCTTTCATGAATTAATTGTACACAATCTACTTTTAACAATATAGGTAGGCAGCTGGCAGCTGCTGTGTGCATTTGTAATATACTATCCACCTCTTCCACGTTTGTAAAAAGACAGTGTACCACAATTTGTAAAGGCCACCTCCCACTGAAGGCTTCGACGTGCATCAAGTGACTCCAGGATTAATTTTGAACAGGGCATCAGCCACTGGTGACGCTCGTCAACACCAAAATTAAGAACACTGTTCTATTTCTTGAGCGTCTAGCCATAAACATGCACTGAATTTGTCTTTACGATTCGAACGTTGCATTCCTTGACGTGCCGCCTTAACTGTCGCAGAACCTTAACTGAGCGCTTACGCCACAGATGTTCTTCCAACTGTCACATTTGGCGTTTCAGAATTCTACCATTGAGCTCCATTAAGAAATATCTAAGTGGCATGTCTCCTCTATATAATGTCTCAGTTTAAGCCCCGCCCACTAACACATCCAACTTTGGCATCTCTCCCAGTGCCCCAGCAAGACCTTTGGTGGTTTTGACTCCACCAAAGACCTCCCCGATGACGTCATCACGTTTGCCAGGGGCCACCCGGCCATGCACAACCCCGTCCACCCGATGGGTGGGCGTCCTATTGTGGTGCGGACGGATGTGGACTACCAGTTCTCCCAGCTGGTGGTGGACAGGGTGGAGGCCGAGGACGGACAGTATGACGTCATGTTCATCGGGACAGGTAATGGGACCGTTTGGTATGTGTGCAGTAATGTACCGTGTGGAGCCTCATGACACAATGCATTTGGTCTGCTTGGAAACAAACAGATTTTAGGCAGTTGCTTGGAAACAACACTGGGCAGAGTGTAGTGCACCAATATTTATTCGAAATTAATCCAGTTATTAATTTCTTCATCACAATTTGTGCATTTCATCAGACAAGCTAACTAAAACATTTTGGATTTCCTCTATTGGTACAAGTTTCGTTTACAAAATTTGCTTAGGAACGCAACAAAGGTAATGGTTCTCCTATACTATGTTTCATACACAATCTCTCATCTATCAGACATGGGCACGGTGCTGAAGGTGGTGACCGTCCCCCGGGAGAGTTGGCATGACCTGGAAGAGGTGGTTCTGGAGGAGATGACTGTGTTCAGGGTAGGGTGTAGGCCGCAGATACCTGGGAACTGCCGATGCTTATACATCACTATTATCTGTTTAGCCGTGTCATTACCGCTCAATGGAAAGAACGTTTGAGTTTTCAGATTTATGAAGTTGAGAGAGTGCACCAATGTCAACAGACGTTTGGCTAACGGCGGTGTATTTATCTTCAACAGGAGCCAACCCCCATTACTGCTATGGAGTTGTCTACCAAGCAGGTAAGGACTTGATTTCACACATAATCGTTTATCCAAACGGGGTTGACAGAAGTATAGTCACAGCTGAAGCCATTAAACTATAATTTATTACATGTAGCGCCATTTAGAAATCAACACATACACGGAGCTTCCCATCGGGGAACTCACAACCTTTATCCAGACCGAAGCCGCGAGGGATTGCTAACCCCTCCCCTCTTTTTCTGGCTCCCAACAGCAACAGTTGTACCTCGGCTCCGCTCTGGGTGTGTCCCAGATGCCTCTGCACCGCTGTGAGGTGTATGGGAAGGCGTGCGCTGAGTGCTGTCTGGCCAGGGATCCTTACTGCGCCTGGGATGGGACCGAGTGTTCCAGATACTTCCCCACTGCCAAGAGGTATATTGCCTTTCTGTTATTTATCCATCTGTGTGTGTGTGTGCTTCTCTTCAGCAACACCCTGTCTTACTTGTATTCTACCACACACACATTCGCACCTGTAGGGCGGCTTTTTATGACCGCAGGCTTCTACCGTTGGCCGTTGTTAAAGGGAGGTGTTGAATGAAACAGGTTTAGTCTAAGTTTTGACCTGAATATTGTCGTCTGAGGTGTTGTGTTGTTTTTCCGAGGAACAATGTCGAAAGAACGAAACACATGTCAGAGTCTGACCCATTTTTTATGTCATTAATTGGACTTGTTCAAATAACGAGTCATCTTCCTGTCATTATGTGCAGTCAAGTTGGGCCAATTAGCAGGCAGTGGCTCATTAATTAGAATAAATGTCTCCAAAACAGGCTGAGTAAGATAAATTAATGAAAAAGATTGTGTTGGTGGAGGCATCAGGTAATTATATAAAATAATATAAATATATAAAGGTGTTCTCTGTGGACATCCCTGTTTTATCCAGGCTGTACAGACAAGCTTGTGTTTGGCCAGCGTATGTACATGAGCACACAGTCCCCGACAAAACATCCAAACAGTTGCCGCGGCGGCACGCAAAATAACATCGAGGCAGCACACAAAGTGGTGCTGGTTAAACGTTTCTTTGGAGACACGCACACTTAAACACATGCACCGTCACTCATGCATTCTAACAGCCAAGAAGAAATCACCATCTTCCACACACACACACACACACACACACACACGCACACACACAAACACACACACACACACACAAATGATAGCCAACAGGAGCCGAATGACCCGCTTTAAGGAGGTAGCCGAGGAGGTATGAACAGACACACCCTCGATTTACTCTCTGCTGTATCCAAAGGGATTAGGCTGACCACTATGAGACTTTCTCTCGCACACTCATGCACGCACACGCACACACACACGCACACACACACACACACAACTTCATTCACCCAGAACAATAGCAGAAGTGGGCCAGTGGGTATACTAGACTTGGGCAGGGTTAAAGAGGTGGTGGCACACCCTTTGCAGAGGCCTGGCTTTATTTTGGGGTGGGGGGGTTGAGCCTAGTAGTTCCCCAGTCCACTGCAAATATTTTCCCTCCAGCTTTGGGCCAGAATGGGAACCAGACACTGGGCTTTACGCAGGCACAGAGAGCCGAGGAGACAGAAATACTTGCCTAGGACATGTGCAGGGAGGGAATAGTGACAAAGAGCCACAAATGTGCACGTACATGCACGCACGCGCACACACACATAATCATTCAGGTGTGCAGATCATCTATGCACTCATGTAAACGTCAATAATTGACTCATTCTTCTGTCCATTTTATGTTTCAGCTTTATCTCAAATCACTACAATTTCTTTCTTTCTTTCTTTAAATCTGCGTTTCTTTCAACAATGGCTTGCGTTTGGTCTCTGTGTCGCTCTCTGGCACTGTCACACATTGCATCAGTACCAGGAACAGGCAAGAGCCCCGTTTGCAATGTTTGTAGCTCGTGCAAGCCTTGACTTACACGTTTCTGTTAGTAAGGCACATGCAGAATGTAACTGTAGGCAACATTGCCCCCTGCTGGTTGAAAGTAGAAGTCGAGCGCAATTGAAATTGAAAGAATGAATCACTGGTGTGAGCACACACACGCCCACACTCACTCCTATTTGGCAAAACCGTTCCCATAGCAATAAATGGAGAACAAGAATAGGGAGTTTAGGACGGGTCTCTCTCACACACACACACACGCACACGCACACACACCATGCATTCAGACACAGCCAGGACAACAGCATTTCGCAGGCCTATCTTCCCTACAGGCTCTCACAGGTCGTGTAGTTAAATGTTTAAGAACATCGTTTGGCGGCGACTCCACTTTGCGTTTGTCCGTTACATTTAAGGTGGCTTGAGGTGCCAGTCCCTCCCACATTTTCAGCCATTTGTCCTTAAGCTTTCCGGGACAACGTTCTCCCTGCGCTTGTCCTCGACGTGTAGTCCCTTTGCGAGGTTTCCTGTTTTTTCCCTGGGCAACATTATGGGACTCTGCGTTCAGGGGCGTTGGTGGTGTGTGTGGCAAGTGCATTCCCACCCATCTTTCCCTCCAGTTTGAGGGCAGTTCAGAAATCTCTACCAGTAGACAGAGACAGAGGAACAATCTAAAAGCTTTGAGGTTCCAGCACCTACTATACTGTAGACTCTATTCGTAAATACAGCATGTTATGGTGGCTTCATTTGGTACCTTCGAAACTGTCATCCATACGTTCTGACAGATCTATGGGTGAGGACTGAGGGGTCTTCATACTGGGAGACTCTGGTGGACGACCCACAGACACCTGCTCCTCCGGCCCAACCACAGACAAGAGTGGCCTAAACAGTGGTGACATTTAACATAGAGCAGATAGAGAGATGCAGAGCCATGGAAATAACAGAGTTACGCCAAATGAAGATCACGTGGTTCATGGAGAAGCAAAACCTAAGACAAAATAGTTCCCGGAAGTGCTTGGTTGGCAATATGAATGTATGTACAGATAAATAACTTCATTTGTTGGTAATTAGTAGTCAATATATGCACCGATTTACATTTAAAATTTATAGGGTACTTTTAGTAGTTAGGGAACTATTATGAGGCTCCATGATCCGCCATTGCTGTGAAAATATGGTGCATTGGAGTGAACTGAGATGGGGTGACTCTCTCTTTACATGGCTCTGGATAAATGGAAATAAATGATGAGACATGAGAGGCCAGTTAGGAATAAGAGCCATGATATATAGCAGCTAATGGGAACATAAGTGCTCTTAACAGCGGTCCCATTGGTGGCAGATGGGGAGTCTGTGTGAGAACACGCATTGACGCTGGACAAAGGGTAACTAATATTAGTGGAATGTCTATACAGTTCAAAGCAAACATGTTCACCAATTCTGAACGCACCTCTGGTTTACATGTGTTTTGGTGTGGGTCCTCCAGATGTCATGAAGTGTCTCTGCCAAATAGATAGATAATAGATAAAAGACAAAAACACATTCAACACTGAATATCAAGCACAAGCATTGAATGTACTGATTCAAGTAATTAGGAGTTTATCTCAGACCTATTTGTCTGGTCGGCGTGACGTCGTATCCGGCAGTGGCTTGAGAACTCGGTGACAACAAACGGCTGTGGCCTAGCAACCAAACAGTGGTGAAACTGTTTCACATGTAGGCTATTCACATGGGTTTTTGCAAAGTCTCTGTTTATTATTTATTTTTTATTTTGATGAATTAGGCTAGGTAATATATATTCTTAATATGATGCGCTCCCAGGCAACACCTAGAATCATTAATTGACACGTATTTGAACCAAATAGAAAAAAACACGAGTTGTCTTACTAAGTAATTGCGCCATGTCACTTATGGGCATTCGCCGACCAGACGAATACATCACATTTACTAATACAAGACTATTTTTAAATGTCCTCATACCTTCAGCCACATGTGCCGTTAGATCAGGTAATAAAACAGGAGTCCCTGGGTCCACAGTGAGATTTCCAGAAGAAATCACAGAGCAGATATATCTAGGGCTATAATAAAAAGCACTTGAAGGAGTTTCCATTTTGTTGGTAGTCTTGAAACCAGCCAACACGTGTCTAGCATAGAGATTACAGAAAATGTAAGATCAATATATATTATGGGAGACCTTATGGTCAAATCCATTATATGTAATGTGGAACAATATTGAGAATCTGTATCTAAATTCACAAAACAAGTGCAGAAAACATTGCAAGTGGCATCATGTGTTTGCTTTTAAAACCACAAGCAGACTATATGTAAATAGTTTTGTTTAAAAAAGGTGGAATGCATGGCTTCCCTATGCTACATCCAAGCCCAGCCATGACGGTGCTGTTGGGTCGACAGGGCACTGCTGACTTTACAATAGAAACACTAAACGTTCTACCAAACACACACCTACCCTAAAAGACAATGAAAAATAAAAATAAATGTGTTTCTTCACCGAAAGATGTACTCAGCATGGGGCTTTTCAATTCCTAGTTGCATAAACACACTTATTTAGAATTCTAGCGGTTGCCATGAATAAAAAAAAAACAAATCCTTCCAATTGTTTTGTCTGAAATAATAATGATAATAATAATCTCCCTTTCACTAATATTTCGGCCCACTAGTCCGTCATTCAAGAGAATGTCATGGCTGTTGCATAGAATCAAACAGATTACCATACCACCACAAGCCTCTTATGTAATGCCAGTACGGCCCTATTAATGAAACACTGTTATTACATAAAGAGAGGACCAACACTCTGTCTTCTGCTGTTTTGACAGGCGGACCAGACGTCAGGACATCAGGAACGGAGACCCTCTCTCCCAGTGCTCTGACCTTCAGCACCATGGTACAGCGCATTGCGTGACATCCCAACCCACAGCCGTTACACTTCCCCTACCTGACACATCTCTGAACTCCTTGTGTGTGTGTGCGTGCAGATGACATGGACGGTCTAGGGGGCAGTGTGGAGGAGAGGAGGGTGTTTGGCGTGGAGAACAGCAGCATGTTTCTGGAGTGCAGCCCCAAGTCTCAGAGAGCACAGATCTTCTGGCAAATGCAGAAGCCCAACGATGACCGCAAGCTTGAGGTGGGCCTCCAGACAGCACATACTGTGCTGGGAGTGATGCTATTAATGCTTATTAATGCTGTTAGTATGCCGTTGTGGTATCCATGATCTGTTGAATGTGCGTTAGAGGTGCAGAAGATAGCCTGACCACCTGATTCCTTCAGCTTTTTCAATGAGGTTTTAGTTATTATTTCCCCCAATGCAGTTTGCTATTTGTTTGCTGTCAGTGTACAGGCAGTATATATATATATATATATATATATATATATATATATATATAAACATTGTCACTATTATAAATATTA
>JAODUH010014311.1:0-27795 GCA_027564835.1 Typhlichthys subterraneus | reverse complement strand
GGGGGGCGTATGCGTCTTAACTTGACTAAGACATAAAACGTGTTTGTTGAAACTGTTTTTATTATAATATTGCATAATATGTCCCAGCTGCAGAACAGACAGACTCCAGTGTTGTATTATCACTTTTAATCTACTGCAGGGTGGGGATAAATAAATACATAAAAGACTGGAGTGCAGCAATAACGGGGGTACACAACATCTTAGAAACATAATAAGTTAAATTATATTCTTTATAAATGTTTCCCGACGTTCAAATCTCCCAGAGCTTACCCTTTGTGTCATTGTGACAGGCCAACATTGCTGAGATGTACAGAAATAGTCAGTCTTTTAATCTGTTCTGCTCCATGTCCCGTTGAGTTGACAACAACATCTCCCCCAGGGAACGCTTCCGAAAAGGCTGTGTACGACAAGCATGCAGAACATCGCTCCAACTCATTATGTGTTAAAGTGGTCTGCATGTGGTCAAATATATACTTATACTATGTGTATCTCCTGGGTAGTGTTTTCAAGGCTACGTTGTTCATATTATTACATATTGAGCTTTTACAAGTAAGATTTAAAGAGACAAAGGTTATGCAAGTATCTCCTGACATGCTGCCATAACAACCACATAACACGAGTTAAGAGACAACCTTGATATTTGGAGAAATAATTAATCTCTCTAGTGGCATCTGTTTTTCTGTGATGTCCCAGATAGCTCAGATACTTTATATTCCCCCATGTCTGAAACTGATATTTCCTGGTGGAGACCTTTTATTACTATTTGAATGGGAGGAAGTGCCTTGTGGTGTCTAAGGGAAAGCAAGAAAACAAGTCTTTTTCATCCGCCCGTATTAGTTGATGCACAAAACAGCAAGAAGTTTGTTAAATAATAGGGTGTTTCTTTGAATTTGCCCTTTATTTGCAACACATCCCTTTCCTGTAGTGCACTATAGGAAGCCAGGCCACAATTTCAGACAACCACAAAAATACGCCCTCACTCAAGTCAAGTACTGACAATCTCATTCAAATGCAGTTTCAACACCATAATCCATGAGAACATGACTTGGTTGTCAACCTGTCAATCTTTCCACACCTTTACGTCTATTATTATGTAGCTATTTGTTGGGCGCGCGACCGTCTTAAAAGGCTTAAAAGGAGATAAGTGATGCATTAGAGAGAACCTTCAAGTCATTTTTCATGGGCGTGATTGTCAACGGCTGTCTTTTCTGTCAGCGACTCCAACATGAAATAGCCGTTGTTAGCATGCATGCTAACAACGTGGACTGATGTTCACAGTGGTTTACATTTACATGCACAGGTTACAGTGATTTAATTTCATACAACATAAAAATAAAGTGGTGGGATTATGTCACTGTAGGTTCAACATGCTTGAAAATGTAGAGTATTGTTCAAAACTGGATTTATGCTTTGCCAAAGATGATAACGGGTGATAATGGCTATAAAACATGATGTACTTGAAGTTGTAGATGGCTTGGCCGGTTGTTTTAACAAAGTTAATTTCTGTGCAAGTTTCAGCTCACATTCTGTAATTCTGATAATCCTATGTGGAAAGTATAATTTTGAGGAAATGAATACTAAGCCAGGAACAACGGCACACACTGCCTTAATTTGGAATTAGATCTGTGTAATTTGCCGTAAATGTGGTCTTATCGGGCATTGTGCTGTTGCGTTGCGTGCAATCTCACAATCACAGTCTGCTGCCCTCACAGACGCTCACAGACACGACATTTGCCGAAAATAAGCCTTGCCTTTCTTTTTTTTATTCATGCCTTGGTCATTTATCCCAAACTGTGACCTAGCATAATATGAGAGTAGCCTACAGTGGATCAGCATTATGCAAAGCGCCCGAAGGACTGTGCATTAACAGAGCTGTGTAAAGAGAGAGTCGCGTCATCTCAGTTCACTCCAGTGGACGTTTTTTTCACAGCAATGGCGGATCGTGGAGCCTCAAAATACTAAAAAAGAAAATACTAAAAGTACCCTATAAATTATATTGTAAATGTAAAATGGTGCATTTATAATTACCAAAGAGTGAAGTTATATAAATCTGTATTTATCGATTAAAATTGGCCACCAAGCACTTCCTGGATTTTTTTTAACATAGGTGCTGCGTCTCCATGAACCATGTGATCGTTGAAAATTTCGTAACTCTCTCTTTCCATGGCTCTGGTAATAAACAGTCTGGTTCTTCAGGTCATGGTGAACTGATGAACTAACTGATGCAAAGGAGGTTTGGGATTCGGTCTGGGATACGACAGAACAGAAATGGAAACAAACCTAATGGCGATTAAAAGCTTGACTGCAATTATTAGAAAACTGGAGAGCTTAAGAATGCTGATGTCGGTAATAAAACTGAAACTACATTCGAGTTTATTTCCCTTTATTATATTTATAATGTATTATTTCTAACATCACTGTCATAGCAACTCTACATCAACTCAACATGTTGTGTATGACCTTTGCTGACCCCTTGAGCCATTATCTTATCTTGGTATTTTTTTTTACAGTTAGCCGCACTTTTCAAGGCAGGGTTATTTTCAAGGTCACTTGCTAACAATATACCTCCGCGTGTCTGTGGCCCTCCAAAGCACCGCTCCACACATCGAAACGCATTGTGAAGCAAAAGCCTAGTATTACGGCATTGTTGATGTGAGAGGTGATCGTCACTTTGTTTATGTTACGGCACCAGGGCTGCGTAGAAGTATCAGATACTTTTTTCAACACACAGAGAACGGTAAGCTAGCGAAATGCAAGGAGATTTTTTATGAATTTGACAAAATGTGTATTAGCTTATATTTAGCTTGCAATATCTGACTTTACCTTTAAAGGTATAGTCAGCTATTGCAAGCTAATTGTAGCTTGCCGTTCTCTGTGCATGTTGGAAAAATGATCTTATACTTTTATCTTATAATTAAGTATCTTATACTTTTACACAGCCCTGGCTCTGTAAATTGGTACATAAACAAAGTGGCGAACACTGCACGTATCAAAGCCATAGCACTAAGCAATACTGTCTTGACATGCCTTTAAGTCACAGCTAAAAGAAGGACTGGCTGTACCGCTGCTTCGCAAGTAATGAAGGGTCCTGACCTAGACTGTACTAGTCAAGTCCAAGTTCCTCTTACCCTTACACGACACCTTACATTGAGGTTTACTGATAAATAGGCCATTGTCTGCATTGGAGGCCCCCTGATAGACTGATGGGGGGGGGTGTCTACGTGTACTGCATGTCCACAAGGCTAGTGAAACGGTTTTGGACGGAGAGAAGGACATAGACACAACAAGGCTGTTCTCTGCTTGACGCTCTCAGAATGGTTGCCAAGCGCATCACATCTACAACCCGGAAGGCCTTCGTGTGTTTCTGTATAAGCCTGCAGTTTAATCTTAAGGCAGCGTGTTGTAGCTCTCTACAGCGCAAACACAACAAACACTGCGTGACTCACTCACTGGTTCTCCATAACTCCATATCACTGGAGAGAATGCAGCGAAAAGTTAATTTCATGTCTCTGGTGGGAAATGTGCCATGTGATCGCACAGTTAGATGGCAGGGGTTCGAGGCACAAAAACCCCTGCGGAGGCAATTATATCCAAGGCTGTTCCGTAGCCTAGGACTGCCTGTTGTAAACACAGAAACAAAAGAAAAGTGTTGCCTTGGACAGGATGCAACTTATTTTCATTCATAATAGCCTTCAAGGGTCTCTCTCTCTCTCTCTCTCTCTCTCGAAGTATTTCTCCCTTTCCTGCCTCTTTCTCGCTGCACTGGGGACAGTTCAGAAACAATCATTGGCTCGTGAAACTTGACACATTTTATACTCTGTTCTGTCTCTCACACGCTCTTGACAGAGAGAGAGAGAGGGAGAGAGAGTTGGCAGAACAAACCCACCTTTTTTGTTCCACCGAGGAAGCTCACTAGCGAGTTCAAACGAGACCAGAGCCCAGCATGCCCTGTGTTTGTGTCAAAGGATCCCGCTGATACGCCCAGTGAAACGGCACAGTGCAAGCTGTAGTGCCCGACCAGTGAAGTGTTCAAATTCATTGTTGTATATGCACTGTGTCTTAAGCTGTGCGGTGTGACTGTCACAGTCATTCATCTGGTTGACTATTTGACACATACAGTACAGTAGATTGTGTTTGTGTGATTTACGAGGGTTGACCCACAAGAGGTGAATGTGTCAAACACTGTGGAGGCGTTCAGTGGGTGCACACAACTGCTGCATGTTTCCATGTGGTCTGATGAAATTATTGCGCCAAGTCACGACGTGTCCCTGACTTGCCCAACAGCTCTCCGCCCTATATCGGCGTTGCTCGCGTTGTTTGTTTGTGTTTGTTTGTTTTAGTTTTAGGTTTTTTGTACTGTATTGCGAAAAGGCCTACTTTCGTGGTGCAACAACAGATATTCCTCCAGCGTAAAATCAGAGAGCTTGGAAACAGAGAGGGCTCAACAGAGGGCACTTCTGGGTGTTAATGGGTATTTTGAGCAGTACATTAATTCCCAAGTACCTTTGATCAATCTGAGGCTACAATTGTATTTCTGCAGCAAACTGTTTGGGGTAAATTTACTTTGTTTCAGGTCATGCGTGGTAGATTTAGCTTTCTGGACGCTACCTACGGTCAGCCTCCACAGCAAAATGCCGATGGTGACACGCCCTCTTTAGAGACCAGAGTGTTCAATTTTTGCCTCCATCGAAATGCATTACATCTTATTATTATTACAATAACGTTGTTAACATTTCTTCCAGCGTGAAGTAGTTTATAAACACTTGTGTGTGTTGTCTATGTTTAGCCAGCACAACAAGCTGATTAAGTAACACAATGAGAACCAGATGTTGTACGCCTCCAGAATAAACTCAGTTCCCCGTTTATGTCAAATGTTAACCTCACCTCAATGAATTGTGTCAGGGGCCACTGTATTCAGCGCGTGGCGTTTTCGTTTTACGCTGCTTAGAAAATACGTGGCTGCAGCATGACGTCTGACCATAACTGTTCCTTTTCATTCGACCTCCAGCCATTGCATGACAGCGACGCAATAGTGGTAGACTTTGTGTATTTTAATTATATATTCAACTCCAGAGCTCACAACGCTTTACAACAAAATACAGAAGCACGGCCAACAAATAAAAACACACCATGTTGCATAACGGCCTTATAAAATAATAACATTGCTGTTGCCATCCCTCTATAACTGTACGCTTCCCTGCGAATGGGAAAACATGACTTCACGACACGCAGGAATACGGAGGGGCAATGATTTTCCATTGCCCCATGCTTTTAGAAAGATTGCTTCTCTTCTCAGTAATGAGCTGTGGCAACACATAAAGCTAAAGTGGCGGCTAATGCTAGTGCTAGCTCATTGGCCCACAGTGGCAATAATTTGTATAGCGTGTGGGCATCTGTCAATGTGGCATCCTAGAACAGAATGTGCCGGACCTGTGTGTGAACAGTGTCCAGGGAGGAAGAAATAGGCAAATGATAGGCCTGACTTTGGCCCGGGCCACAAAAGATACTGTCTGGCAGTATTGCGTCACAGACTATAGTGGAAAGGGATAAGTATATACTCAATCTTGGATAATAGCACAAGCCCCGGGAGGGAAACAAAGAGAATATGCGGTAACTCAACAGTTCAGAACTATTTCTTAAGTGTCAATGAATGGATGATATGGAATATTTACTTTAGGCAATAGGTCTGTAATTATGTATCATGTAGTACAGTTAAGTTGAGATTCTTAGAGTTTAACTTAGATCGTCATCACACCATTGTAATGATACTAGACAGGGGTGGTGGTCCAATTGCTCGGTTTACAGTTTTATTACAACTAGGCACAGAATAGGCAGACACGTAGACCAAAAACAGGCTGTGGTCAAAAACGGGGAAGTCCAAAAACGATCAGCAAAAGGGGCTAGGCTAGGTCAGAATTCACAGGCAGGCAGTGGGACTGGTACACGGAGAACAGTTCAGGCAGAAAAACAGACAGGGAACGGGCAAGTCGGAATAAACGATGACAGAAAGCAGGTCAAAATTTGAAAAGGCTAAACTGTAGTTACGGGACACAAAGTCACAACGGTTCGGTAATGTTTGAAACAATACTTCACAAAGAGTGGAAAGTCAGACTGCCTTATATACTGTGCACAGCTGTTTAGTATACAGGTGAAAGTGATCTGGGTTGATTGTGGAATGTTGCTGACGTGAAAGGCAGGTCTGGGGAGAGAGAGTCCCTGGAGTGGTGAACAGTCGCCGTTGCCGGCGCACGCTCCCGCGATTGTGCGTGGGGAACCTTACAACAATGATATTATGCAAATCTTTGTTGTGGAACTAATTTATTCCCGGCAGATCAATTTTTGTGATGTGAGGTATAATACACTTTTAACTTGGAGACGCTGTCTTCAGATTGCTAGCAAAAATATACTATAGATGAACATACAAGTAAATCACTGAATAAAGACCTATGCAAACTGTTGTAAATGTAAATGTAAATATAAGTGTTCAAGCAGACTCGACTACTACTATGTTTGAAGCCATTGTTGTACGATACCTTAATGTACCCTTTATATTCACTGCCAGTGAACAAAAATAAATACAGACAACGGGCAAGTCAAATCATTGACAGCCATTTTGTAAATGTTATGATACCACAAACAAGATGCTTTAAATAAATCTGCCATACGTGAATGAAAATGAAGTTCAAACATTACAGATAGCAAACTTCAAAAGCAAGAGCCGTCAAAGAACGTTTGTAATTACACTCAAGAGTCCCGAAGCGGATATAGCTCACCTCACCGAGCCAAGAAAACTTTTGACTTGGCCCCAGCTCCCTGGGTGTGAAACCAGGGTCTCCCCATTCGGGTCAGCATTTGGACCAATCCAGTTGAAGGGGAATCCCACACCAATGCAAATGAGATCCATGGAAAGCAGGAATGTATATTTTTCCCAGCCCACCCACCGGTAGCTTGTGCTTCTCTACCTGGGTGGTATATTGAAGGAGGTGATTTAACTTCACCAGGAATAACACCCAGTTTTCCAGTGCTGGCTCCCTACATGAAGAACATTACATTCCTCTATAGACAACAACACATGTGTTTACGTGTGTGTGTGTGACTGGTATGTTGGCAGGTTTGAGCAGTATTCTGATGAACTAATTAAGGACCTAGAGGTCCCGTATAATGGCCATTTAAACAGCGTCTTTAAAAACGTAATGAGTATTTGTATGACAATTACACTTCGCTCCACTGTCTTCACAACAACAGACCCAGTCAGGTGCAGGGGGTGTCTTTGTGTGTGTGTGTGTATGTGTGTGTGTGCGTGTGCGTGTGTGCGTGTACTCGCGTTTGTGTGCGTCGAGTATTGATAGGGTCTTATTATCTAAATGGGCGCCACAGCCATGGTTCCAACTGATAAGGCTGTAAGCAGTAGCCATGGACACTCAAACACATGCATGCACATGCACACACACACACACCTTGTATAAGTCCAACTGATGCCAACTGCTGCACAGCCAATGAAGAGAAGAGAGAGAGAAGCTGAATAATAAAAAGTCAAAGTAGGACATAAAGAGTTCTACACATGAGGAGAGGGTTTTATTGGACAGGCGGTTCCCTTTTAGGAAGTATTTGTGGAATCGAGTTGCAGCTAGATGTTAAAAACATTTAGAGCGTCTCATCTTATTGTTCCAACCTTCCTCGACTAAAGCTGCAAATTTGTTTTTAATTAATTGTGTTGTAATGGTTTCTGTACTTCCCTATTTTGTGCTTTTTTTTAAAGGGCTGAGTTTAGGGAAACTTTGTCTGGTCTGGTCTGCCATAATGTAGGAAAGTTGAAATTGGATGGATATGAATACAAATAACTGAACCAAAACCACAACATCCTGAACAAATTAGTCCCTGCCATTGCTACAAACAAACAATATTTTAATGTTTTATGTTAACTTGAGAATATGGTAGCCTGTAAATAATCTTCAGAATTCTTTCTACTCAAACTAAAATATTGTCTGCTTTTTCTAAAGGTTTGTTTGTTATGCTACCTAACCCCTGTCTGTATCAGATCAATAAACACGTTAATCTATTAGAATATAGCCTTATTTGATATTTATTAGTCTTAAAAGATAGACTTTTACAAGCAACCTTGAGATATTTGGCATGGGTACACTACCAAATGTACACAAGAGGTATCAAGTGTATGCATACACAGCAACAATACTAGCCTAATATGCAATGACATAGTTCAGAGACATTCAGTAGTACACCAAAAGGATCTTTCACCAAGTAATAAAAAAGCCTATGATTATCTGTTTATGACAAAGAATGTTCCTCTAGAAGAGAATGTCTGAGCAGGTCTGTGAGTGCACAGTGTTTTCTTATACGAGGCGTGTGTGTCTGGGTGTATTCTCAACATGACTCAGACCCATCACTTCTCTTCAGTACTAGATGATGTTATTTAATAAATGCCTTTGCGTATGTCTGTCTGTGTGTGTGTGCAGTGTACATTCCATACAAAGGGCAACAATGACTTGATTACTGTTTGACAGACAGTGCTTGGTGTGCCCTGAGGAGACTAAAGAACACACACACACACACAAACAAACCATTTAACAAAAACCCCTTCTGGCACTGTGCCAAGAAGGCCTGTTTCCCAGAGTCACAACAAGGCAGTAACTCAAGACGTATATTAAAAAGCCATTCTTATGTATCAGTAAATATTGTTCCCCCCACTCTGAGATAGCCCACTACAGAACTATACTGTGCGTTATCGCAAGTTGAGGATCATCTCCAAAAATGCTTAAACAGTCCAATACGTGTTATGAAATCCGATGGTTACTCTCAATTTGCCATCAATGTGTCTTTCTTATAAGTAAAATATTAAGCAGTTTCAGGGAAGCTCATTAACATTCGTATATATTAAAAATATCTCTCATTTGATCTGACCCTATACAGCGGCAAAACACCAATTTTGTAAGCTACAGAAACTGGGTTTGCATTGGGTCACAGGTTATCTGTGAAGAACTCAAACACTCAAGGGCATATTATTCTACTGTATACTATCTTTGTACTGCTAGCTCTCTCTCTCTCTCTTTCTCTAGCTCTCTCGCCCTCTCTTCCGTGACATTGCTCAGACCTTGCCTTCAAAGTCTTTGTTTGTTAGGGATTTGCTCCCCAGACTATAGTCTGCCCACAAGACTGCTTTTTCTCCTTCATGTCCTTCCCCTCGCCTTCTCTCTACACTAATCTCTCTTTTGTTTACTTCTGTACACCCCACCACCTGCAAGGCATGGCATTATGTAACCCTCTTTAAACATGTTGGGGACCCATAACTGCAACTGGCAAATACAGGATTAAACATCCCACATACGTTGTATGTGTCCCAAACTGTACCACAACATCTTGTGTGTGCTTCTTCCTAACTGTGTAAAAACACAGACAGACAGACAGACAGATATGACTGACCATTTTCATCCGCGTTTTCCTTCTACACTTTATTGGCTGTTACAAAATCCAACCGCAGAAACGGCACCCTCTATAGGTTGAACACAGGAGATTGCAATTGCCGATTGATCCTGCTTGGGTTGGATATCTGATCTGATTGTCTTAAACTGATGATGCTATTTGCAATATTATTTAATGGCAAAGGACGTCACATCGTATGCAAAATAACCTGCGCTCACCCAATAGAGGGTGCTGTTCATGGTTTGGTGTTAGCGTTTTGCTAACAACAAACATTGCTTCCAGTCCTTCACAGCACTCCTCACATGCAAAACGCTACTGCTAGGGATGCACAAAATATTGACTCAATATTTTTATACCGCAATATCACCTTGCAAAAGATCATAGCGAAAATGTTGCAGAAAAAAACTGCAATATTCTGTTAATTTTGTGGAGACACGTCTGTTGGCTCTGTGGCTTAGTTGCGTTTGATTCAGACAGAACAGTAGGATGTGTGGCTGAGGAAGACAACACAATGGAGATCCAAGAGGAAACATTAGTGGCCAAAGAAAAATGCCTCCTCGGTAGCTTGGAAATACTGTTGTAGCAGTCCAACATGTCAGTTGAAAACTTGTTGTTTTGATATGTTTGATAAGTCGCTGTTTTCATGATCAATATGACATTATCACATTTAGTCAATATTATGATTATAGGCACACAAATACAGTACGGAGGACTGGCATAGGGCGATATAACGAGCTGCCATCTCGTGTGATGTCATTGTGTACGCCTGCCCTGTTTAATCACAATCACACATGCAAAGCATTTGGTCTTCAAAGAGTTTTATAAAAAGGAGGATCCTTTTACTTAGCAGCACTTGAAAGATGGAAGGACGTACTGTACCTTCTTTCATGTCTGCATGTAAATGAACTGAGTGTGTTCTCTGCAGCTGAGAGATACTGGGCAGCACATTTCATGAACAGAAGGACTCTATGATTTATCTAATATATAAGAGAAATAAGAGAATGCACAGGTACTGTTGACACCACAGAATGTGACACCTCAGTCTTAAATTCTTGAAAAAATACAGTATTACATTTTGGGAAGAAATTTGCATCTTCTAAACTACATTGGTCTAATTACAGAAAAAAAAGCATCTAGACTTCTGACAAGCTTTCATATTTCTTTGCAGAGGCTACTGAATTTGTTGACGTTGGTAATAATGACTGGGCCTTTAAACTAGCTCATACTCACTAGCTGGTTGTACTGAATCCAACAGACTATTGCTTAAGATGAAATGAAAACAGAGACAAGTGCAAAACAATGCATGAGATACAATGCTAGTATATGGATGTCAAAGTATCTAATAATCCTAAATAATCCTTTTCCTATGCTCTTGGTTTGTGTGGTTCTTGTGTTACCTACAGTAGTATGGCCTATTTCCTAATCCTATCCAATGTTGGTCTTAATTGTCTTTGTTAATACAGATACATTCTTCAGACTTGGACAAAGGTCAGTGGCGACATGATTAACAATCCTGCAGAGAATAATTTTCCTTCAGAGACTGAAACGCAAAAATACTATTTTTATCGATTACAGTGAAATATAATTTGCAACCTCTAGATCCCTTAAAACCCCTTGTAGCCTGGTTCGGTCTAGTTCTGTTCATTAGCGGACAATAAACTAGATTACATTTTGCGATGTCCTTTATGCAACAACTTGTTTTGAAGCATTGTACGCAAGTACTCCTTAGTGTGTTATCTGACTGGCCACAGCCCTTAAGCCCAGTGACAGGCTGTGGTGCCATGCCCAATGGCCTTCTGCTGACCCCAGACTGTGATGGTGTTTATTAGCTGATAAGTACTTGCTGACTAGCCATCTGAAGGCCTGAGGTGAAGGTGTGGAAATATCTCATTCCCACTAGCATCTCTCTCTCTCTCTCTATGCCTCTAAAAGTGAACAAAATCCATTTCCTCTGCCTTTACCCAGTGGAGATCCCAGATCTTTAACACCTGAAAGCACACTGGCTCTCTGTCAAACACCAAATAAGCCTGAGCTTATAAGTGTTGAAATTCTCCACTCAGCGCGCTCCTGCGACCCTGAAGATTATGTAACATTTCATGGCTGAAGCTACTACCTCACACAGTTCTCCAGTGGGCCCAGGATATGTGCAGGCATTGGTCCAGAAGACAAGCTGAACATTTAATTCTGTTAACAAACACTACATGAGTCCAGTGGCTGTTCTTTGGATCGACCACCCAGGCTAAAGTCACCGCATAAACTTTGGCAAGTTTCTTCAGAAGCTTGGCGCTCTTCAAAAACTATTCAAAGAATGTACTTCTGAGAGGTTTGGCTCAATAAGGCCAGCTTTCTCTACTCGAATGATAGGAGTAACACAGTTTTCATGCCGCATACAGTACGTCCATGCTATTGTACATTTATTGTGCGTGTATACAGCAGGATGAGGGCAGAGCGGAATACTCAAACGAGTCTTTTAGTGCTGGCTGGGAAGCCCTTCCCAGTTATTCCCACTTTAGAAGCGGAGGCTCAGGGACAAACTGTTCTCTCTGCTGAGGACTTTGTTTGTCAGGCAAACAGTTGAGCTGGCAGCGACAGAAGAACGGGTCACATTGGGGTGAAGACCAGGGCTGACCCGTGGATTTACAGCACACAGCAAGCGACCGCTGAGCGGAAGCAGTTTGCTGTAATTTAGCGACCTTGTTAATGAATGTGCGTGTTTACACCATCCACTGTTCTGTGGTTAATGTATGTTGTATTACGTGCAGAAACATGTATTGTTGGGTATCCAGCCCATTAACACGTCTGGGTGTAAAATACCACGTGGAGTGGACTTTAGTTAAACTGACAAAAAAAGTTAACAATGAAAATTAACAAGGTCAACAACAAGGCACACAAATATAACAAACTAAACATCTAATTATGCAATACCAAAGGCATAATTATTGCTAAATTAATTATCAGCAAACCAAGCTTACGAAGGCAAATTAAAATCTCATGAGAATCGCACAATACTTGATTGGCTGGAGGCAACGTTGCATGACCAATAGGGTTTGACCCGGTGTTCTACGGCATATCAGGCAGCCACACCCAAGCGATCATAAATAAATCAAGCACAGTGTTCCTTTAGCAAATAAGAACAACATCAAATATAGAAATGCTGTCAATTTAATCTAGGTTACATAAGTGAACAAATGGCCAAATGTCAAAAATGTGTCCTACAAATATAATGCGTATTACATTATACTACAAACAGCTAAAATATTTTAAATTTTCTATATACTATTTTATTGCCTAATAATACTGTCTGTATTCACACCATATCTACTTATCTGCTCTGTAAATGATAAATATAGGCCTTTACAGCCAAAGCCAGGTAACCTTTAAGATTTCAGGTTCAAACCTGTTAAACTTTAATCAGGTTATATGATACTAACTGGAAGCTTGTCTAGTAGATACATTTAATAGAAACGGCATACAAATAATTTTTATTTATTTATATATTTATTTATTTGCAAATGTGTATGTTTTTTTGATGTTATTGTGACATATTTGACCGGACTAAAGATAAATAAACCCTGAAACCTAATGGTGTCACTTATGAAATGCTGCGTGTTGGTAAACAAAATACTTTCTAAAGAATGTATGTCTCGAAGAAAGGGTCTATCAGTCAGTCAACGCATAACTTGGTAACTTAATATAATGTTGTTTTAACTGAACAAGTTGTTACTTGCGTTGTAAATTAATTTAATGCTTCATTGAGCCGTGGCATGGTTGAGTCTGTGCTGTGGGTTTGAATGAAACATACTGTTTCTTTCGAAATAACTGCTCATGGGCGGAATTTATATGAAGAAGAAGGCATTACACCTGAGATGAAGGCAAATTATATCACATTTCCTATCCAGGAAATCCCTTTTATTACTAGTAAGTTACATCAGGTTAACATAATCATACAATGCCGTGTTCCCATTGGTCGTCACTAAAGTTGAACCTACATTTCTGCTAGAGAAAGGATTTTGAATACTGATGTACATGCTGCTAGCATTACCAGGTGTCTGTGAATGTGTCCTAGTCTGATAATACCTCTGCATATTACGGCATCTCAACATGTGCACTGTAAAGTAACATGAATCATGGGAGCAGCAACATGCTAACTGATCATTTTAGGCTGAAGTCATTGAAACTTATCTGCCAAACAGATTTTCCAAATGGCTGTGCTAGCAAGACTTCCTAATACGGACAAAGTCGGCAACCTGTAAATTCAACATATTTAAAGCCACAACATAAATGTGACCTGTTGAAATGTTGAAAATATTTTTTGGTTTATACACAATGTATTTATAATAGAAATATACAGTATACAGTGTGTATAGTATATACGCATACATAAACACATATCTTTGTGTGTATATATATATATGTATCAGACTTTGAAAATGGTTTCCTGACACTCATGGGGTTATGAAATGTTCTGAAAACATTGAATGACTACAACAAACCATTGATTTCAATAAACAAGGCATTCATACAAACAGCATCCGGATATAACACCTAAAATAGATTTTAATAATATGGGCGTGTGTAAAATGAAAACATGCAATTTGTCCTTCTACAGCTAAACCAACATCAGAAATAATAGGAAGATTTAAACAAAGACATGAAGAATGCAGCCACATTAGTCCAACAGAAAATAAGTTTTATGAGATAACTTGTATGTTACACTGAATATGAAATCACAGATCTGTCCATTTAAAATGTGCTCTTTGAGCTAATGTTTCACCACCAGTTCTAATCCCTTCTGTTTATTCATAGCGCCTTGATTAAAGGCACACCTGTTCACACACCTGAGAGTATTTACACCTACAAGAACTGAACTTACGAAGTTGCTGAACAACAATGAATAACTATAGGGCTGGGGTTGATTCACTTGACATCAACTAAACGGTTCTAGAAGTGTTAATGAAGCCATCATCGAGAGACAGCCATCTCCAGACAGCTTCTACAGAAACCTGTAATACTACAGATCTGCTCTACACTGACAGAAGAACTGCAAGTGATACTATACCAATGTATAACCCGGCCCTGGGCCCATACATGCGCAACACCCTAACATACCTGTGAAAGAACAACAGGATGGAGAGCATGGTCTGGTCGATATTGCTGTTGCTGTTGCAGACACCCTCGTTGAGCAGGAAGCAGGGGTCTCGGACCACCGATTCCAGGGAGTCTTGCCTCATGATGTTGTTCAGCTTGTCCGTGTTGAGGTTCTGGTACATCAGCTGGTCCCGGAGCTGGCGGAAGTGGGTGACGCTGGGGCTCGTGGGGCTTCCCAGCAGGCTGCCGGAGCCGCCGCGGCCCGGCGGGGTGCTCCCGGGCATGGACTCATCACAGCTGCTAGCCAGGTCCAGGCAGCAACTGCAGCAGTCCAGGCCGATGGGCGAGCGGCAGTCCTCGTCGGACATCTCGGACAGGTGTGGCCGCCTCACAGACATGAGGCAGGTGAGGGATGAAAATTAAGTGTGGAAGTGTGTGTGTGTGTGTGCGTGTGTGTGTGTGTGTGCGTGTGTGTGTGTGTGTGTTCCCCCCCAGCCCCAACTCTTATAGAGTGGGGCAGCTCTGACAGTCCAGTCTCTTCACTGAAAACAAAAACAAAAACAAACAAACAAACAAACAAACACATTAAAAAAGGCAGGCTGTGTGTCTTTCCCTGGGAAGCAGTAGCGCATTACATCATGCAGTGCCGCGTCAGTCTCGCTTGCTGTTGTGTCGCGGAGTGTCCACCTCCCGTGGCTCTGCCTGGTTCAGCCTTTTGTTATGTAGGGCGGTCGCTGCTGCTGCGTGTTGTTGCTATACTGTGGCAGTGTGGGAGTGAACGCCTCGCACACGCACACGCGTGAGCGAGCCGTAGGAGCGCACACGCCCGCACACGCTGCGATTCAGTAGGGGCGCGCTGGAAATGCAAAACCCAGAAGCTGCACTTCTTTCGAGACGAGAAGGGGGGAGGGGGAAAGTATACGGGAGGAGGGGAGGGAGGGAGGGACCAAGCACGGAAGGGTTCAGCAGTGCCGCCGAGCCGAGCCCTCCTATTTCCGTCCACGGCGCGCCGAGCTGGAATAAAGCAGTACGCACTACAGCAGCCAGCTCCTACTCTCGGCTCCGCCCCTGATGCCCCGCTGACAGCGGCGAGTACCAAGGACGGAGAAACACGCGATAACTTGTCTAAAACTAACTGGATAGCTGGCCAGGGGCGCATGTAGGATACTATAGAGGCCTATCAGCTGTAGTAGACAGAGAGTAATTACCAATTATTACCAATTACTGATTGTAGCCTAATACATGGACATTTTTCATAGATTATTAAACATGGCTTTTTCTTTTGTTGCTACTGTTTTGCAATTTTGCCGAATTATCAGTTATGGGTTAATTATGCATAGGCTATCCTATATTTATAGACAACCCAATGCACTTTTGCCGAATAATGAGTTATGGATTAAGTAGACATAACCCATATTTAGACAACCTAGTGAATTACCAATTTGGCTAAATGTATGGCAGTGAGCCTATGTTATTTTAGAAATGCAATTTACATATGTGAAAAAAGCGTTGGAGAAGTTATTTTAATCATGTAATACACCTGCCAAATAGGCTTCATATTACCTTTAAATTATACATCATTAGGCATTATAAAAATCATAACAATTATAACAATTACTACATGTAGCATACCTTAATAATTATATGACTAATCAGTTTCCCAAGTTAACTAGAATCCTGTAAAGGTGCACTGCTCTATTATATTTTGTGTGTAGACAGTAAACAGGTTATATTGGGGTTTAAATTCTGCTTAAATTCTGTTTAAATTACAGCTAGCATTGTATTTGCATCCTATCTCCAACGAGACTATTTCACAAGCAGTACCTGTAGTCATGACTGTGGAGGGCCCATGCGTAAGCAGCTCCCATGGAACTCACCTGACCTCGACGATGGATGATTGACAACAATTGTTCTGGCCACAACAACATTGACAAATAACATGGCGCAGGCTGCTGCTGCAATATGAAACATTTCACATGGTAGAGTATTCGGCTCTTTATCGGGTAACTGCGCTGTTACTAAATAATGGTGAATGTGGTAACTACTGCCCTCTGGTGGTGGACTAGTTTCATACCCACAACAGGTGATATGCATATACTTGCAAATGCTCTATAGAACATTTATACAGTGTTTCATTTTGAACCAACAGTGATAACTGAAGAAAACAAAATGCATAGAAGACAATACGTGTTTAAAGCATTTGTTTAACGTGGCAATATGTAGTCCTAAAGTAGTCATAAACATAGGCTTATTTCAAATACACTTGTATAATGACTGATAGCCGATATGACTGGCTGGGTCTGCAGAACACGTTCCTGAGTATAGGCTCTGTGTGGGCTGCAAATAACACCCTCTGCTGGTAATCTAACGTTTCCCTTTCAGGACGCATAATGGAGCCATTTTTAACACCGTGTCCATTTGTGTGAGTTAGTTAGTTAAATAAAATAATAAATGTTCTTCACATTTTCACTACATTTTTTGTGCTGGCTAAGCAATGCAGATGAGTTCAATGTTAGTAGGAGTTGCATGGGCAGGTCTGAATCCAAGCAGCATCATTGTGATTAGGAGTTCATGCTTTGACAGTTGGTGGTGTACAGCAGGGTTTCTCAAACTGTTCAGCTCGCAACCCCCCAAAATAACAGTGCCAGAGACTCGTGACCCCCACTATCCCCAAAGATGGTAGATGAATAACAGCCATATTATTATTTGATAGTATTTTAATATAGACTAGTACCAGTAGCAAAATACATCAAAGTAATGTATAAACTGTACCACTACTAACAATTATAGTTAAATGCTATTTTTCTCATTTTAAAATGTTATTTCAATTCTGAAAAACATCTTGTGACCCCCTCCTCTGTGGCTCGCGACTCTCCGGGGGCTCCCAACACCCAGTTTGACAACCATTGGTGTAGAGTATCGTCAGCGTGCGGGCAAGATCCAGCCAACTGCTGCCGTCTTCTAAGAGAGCCAGAGCGCTGAGGGATGAAGGAGGGAAGCTGCCAAAGAAAATGTGCGGAGGTCAGTTTGAGAGAGTTCTGTGAGTTACAGCAGGTGTGTGTGTGTGGGGGGCATCTATTGAGGTCAATGCTAACTGGGTCAACATTCTACTATATAAGGCTCCCTGTGTTCATCTTAAGAACAGGACCTCATCTGGACCCGGTCAATCTCTTCTTTATGCAGGAGGATGACAGCACTGGGAACTATGTCAGGTCGACTAGATTTGTATGAGTATGGATCTACATTTGTATGTCCGCCTTTATATTTGCGTTTTAACAAATAGTACTTGTTTAGGTAAATATTTAAATAGTAATCAAAACAAAGCAAATGTTAATGACAACAGAACAGACAAATATGAGAATATTCTGAAAAATGATAACAGAGTAAACTAAAGTAATTTATTAGCTGACCATGTAGACCAGGCCATTGTGTTGATGTCCAGCTGTAACAACAGAGAACACAGGCACCCGTAATAATGAACGTTGACCTGTTTTTATTCAGGTTATCTTATAATGCTGTGAGGTTGAGACCCATTGTAATGTGTCTTCTTTCCAATGAAGAGACATTTTAGTATTTAGTGTGTGTGTGGATGTTGTGAAAGACATTATAAATAAAGTATCTATATATAAGACATTAAAATAATGATTTTATTTGTGACGTAAAATGTAAATGCCAAAAAGTAGCATGAGAAATCCAGATGGATGAAAACCGATCAAATAAAAAACAAAGTATTCCAAACAAAAACATAACAGCATTGCAACCAAAATATATAAACTAACCAAGACCTTCAGTACAGCATCTCATTGACATATTTTGAAACATTTATCATTTATAGCCTGTGTCACATTTCAATAATGTTGTCAATTATGTTTTCCGGTTGGCAATATTGTATTGTTTGCTAATATTGTAATATATATATATAGTAATATAAACTAGTTGTGGCAGGTGATATTTTACTTTACTCAAATGTAATAATTCCTAGGAGGTGTGTGTACAATTAAGTGACATTGCATTTAGTTAATTGCAGTTTTTTGTTCTTAATGTGTTAGAAAAAGCATTAATTGGGTAAATTAGAATATATATATAAATATTTGGTTAAAATAAGCATTTGCTTTAAAAAGGTATACTGTATTTTGAATTTAAAATATGACAATTTTCTCATACTTTATCTGTTGGGGCTTGCAACTTGCATAGGACTACGTTTGCCACTAGGGGGAGGAAGAGGACAATGTACCTGTGTTCATGGAGATTTGTTTTGCAGACTGCTTCTCGCAAGAAAATTGAAAGCTAATACACTTTTTTAAAATTCACCAAATATCTGCTCGCATTTCGCTATCTTACCGTTCTGTGTGCTGAAAAAACCACATTGTACTTCTACACAGCCCTTTCTCCATAAATAGGAATATAAAGTGTAGAACAGCGCTCACTATAACAATGCCGTTGGCTTTGCAATGCGTTTCTATGAGTATAGGGCAGGCAGAACTTCTGAGAGAGTTTGTGATTTTGAGCTTGAAGTTAGCATGCGTTCTGAAGAATGAGTAACCCTGCCTTTAAATCAACAAAGATGATACTTCGTAAAGCAAATGCAGATTTTGTGCATAAACAGTTTCAAAGATTTGGAAATAATATTTAGCTTATTGTGGCCTATACTACCAGGTGACGTTCCAATGTCTACCTGTGCTGAATATAAACTGAAGAAAAACAATATTCAACCATAAATACATATTACTATATATTTTTACTTTTACTTTTGCATGCAATTTATCAGGGGCCTCGCGATCCCATACTGCTCCAGTTGCTCTCGTCCATTTGATCATCTGTCTCTTGCTTTGATTTGTCCGGACATCGGACACACTACTCTACGTCCTCTCATTGGCCAGAGAGATATACTGTACAGTATGGTCCTGCGTTATTATTATTACTATTATCATCATCATCATAAGCTTCTCTCACCCTTTCTGGGGATTAAATTAGCATGTCCAGACATCTTTAAGGAGTGTGTAGACAAGTACATAAAATGAAATGATGCCCCATCCATGCAGTGAGGTCCAGGAGCACACAACAAGTGAACTCACCATGGTGGTGTAGCCTATACGATGGCAATGCACCAGAGATTCAGGCCAGGCTAAGCCAGGGAAGAAATTATCTCACGGTGAGAAAGCTAAGCTATGGCCTCACTATTTCCAATCTCTCTCTCTCTGTCTACCAATGTCACCATTTACTACCCCCCCCCCCCCCCCCCATACACACACACAGGTAGCGAAGGTCAGCTGGCACACGTATGCGCTTCAAAAGTCTGCTATATTGAACACGACATGCCTTCAAACCAATTTCACCATTTTATTGCAGCTGTCTGGATGTGTGTCAAGGCACCACGTGAATCATGTCTTTGCTATTTCTTTTTTTCTCATTGTAGTATTTATGTTATTCATGCCCCTTTCATTCCTGAGCTGTTTTCTAACAGGACAGCAACATTTTTTGGATTCAGTCTCACATATTTGACCTCTGTTTTTAATTTGAATGCACGTACTATTGATTGCTTGTTTGATTGCTTTTGAAAGCTGCCATGAGCACTCATGTTTTACAAACTAGTGTCAGTGTGGACTCCACTGGTCAAAAAGAGAGAGAAAAAAAAAAAACATTAATATAACTGCCTACAAGTATAGTGAGTGTTGTAGAATGCTGAATCATCAATCGAGGTGCAAATACTCTGAATTGATTTCCTAGTCAGAGAACATGCACAATTAATTAAACATTAATGTAAGTAACACTGTCTGTAATCTATCTGATTGCCAGATAGTGAAGAGTTTGATCTCCGGCTAAATTTAGTTCTTGGCAAATGGTGATGACTAGTGATGATTTAACATATCCCCTGAGTATTAATGTTGGATTTTAGATAAGTGAGATTTGTTTTGGTCAAATTCATAGCATCCACCAAATACCCACAGTACTGTATACTGTAAATCACAAACTGTTGCCTGTGTGGACCCACTCATCCCTGCTGTCAGCATTTAAAGAGCAAGCACTTTGATTTTAAATGCCTGATCTCCCCACAGCTTTTGTATCCAGCTCATTCCAAGTTCAAACACATTGCTGTGTTAGCAGTGCCTTTACTTTTAAGAGCAATGTTCTGATAGCGTCACCAGGGAGCTTCGGCTCTTGGAGCATCTTTCATCTGGACATCAAGTGCAGTACTGTATATGCCTCAGTATATGCAGCATAAGCATTCACTCAAATACGATTTGACACTCAAATGCGTATATGAGTCTACCCCGCTGACCACAGGCTTTTTTTTGTTTTCAGAAGAAAGTCTTAGCCTTCCACACGTTGCACTGTGTTGGTGCAGAGACCTCATTTCAGTACAAGCCAGGTGCTGCAGGCTAGCGCTAGCCGCTTTGAACAAGAACCGTACACGCGGTCAAACCTCACCATATCCCTTATAAACACTGTCCACATATTTATTTATTAATAAATATTCCACTGAAATTAAATTGATATGTGATGCCATAGGCCATTTCTAAACAAATAAGATCAACTAATTAATATGTGAAAGGTTGTTTAACTTCATTCACAGTTTATTGGGTTTGTGTGCCAACTCCTTCCCCAAGCTCACGTGTGAGACCCTCTTACATAATCTATAGATAATTGATAATCTTTATAGTTCCTAACCAGATACCCACCGGGGGAGGTTAATTCAATGCCTAAACTCTCAAGGGTCCACAACCGGGCGAAGCACACTGGGAAACCAGAGAATCCACACATACGTTTGTACTCGCTCACATAATATCATACAGTGCATCTGGACCGGAAAGTATTCACAGCGCTTCACTTTTTCCACATTTTGTTATGTTACCGCCTTATTGCAAAATTGGTTAAAATATTTTTTCCTCAAAATTCAACACACAAGACCCCATATTAACAAAGTGAAAAAAGTTTGAAATTTTTGCAAATTTTTTAAAAATAAAAAATCACATGTACATACTTATTCACAGCCTTTGGTCAATACTTTGTTGAAGAACGTTTGGCAGCAATTACAGCCTATTTTTGAGTATGACGATGCTACAAGCTTGGCATACCTACTTTTGGGCAGTTTTTCCCATTCTTCTTTGCAGGACCTCTCAAGCTCCATCAGGTTGAAACATTTTTTCACTTTGTTATTATGGGGTATTGCATGTTCAATTTTGAGGAAAATTACTAACAATACAGTGGGTAATTGCTCTCCACTATAGCTCTCCATGGATGTCTTTATAACCAAGTGTGTCCTGATTTATGGTTTGCAGGATCAGCATTGATTAGCCTTGTTTGGATCTTAAGGTCAAACTACTCTTGGTTAATTATAGCCTTTTCCAAACCGGCTAAACAATGGACATGTTTATTTTACAACTGTCGCCCCCAAATGCATTCATCAGCGATGAGTGAATTGTGTGGTTGAAATGCAGTCATTAGCCATGTGGACAGGGTAAATGGAGAAGCCACACAGTTGTGGCTCAATGGTTCATGACTGCCACTGAGGCATATGTGTAAAAATGGCAGCTGTGGTTGACGGAACATTTCTGTAAAAAGTACGGTAGCATGTCACTGTAAAAAATAGTGTTTTCTACTGTATTTATAATACAGTGCTGTACCGCATTGTTTACAGCATTCTATGGTAAAAGGAAGATAGTAGCCTACCTCTGAATTTACGGTTAAGGTTGGGGTTTTATTCCATATTTTACACTGTTCTGCCATATATATTTGGGAAGTGTTGCACTTGGCTTTTTGTTTGGCCAGTCAGAGAGGGTCTTCAGTGGTACGGCAACAGGCTGCAATAATGTATTCTCCGGTACAAATAACACCCCTATTTGTGTCCCGAATTGCCCTTAAAACCAGTGTTACATATGCTGCGTTCAAATGGAACTTGTGACTACGACATGCGTACACTGAAGCCTTGCGTTCAAGTGGTTAAGTCGTGTGCAGACAGTTACTAAGCAATGGTGACATGGACCCCGAAATACTTGTAGTTCTTATTTCTTATTTTCTAGATCTGACTTACTTTTTATTTCAACAACATACGGAGGAACAAGAGATGAAACGAAAATGGTGACATATTATATAGTATATATAACTTGCTATTTTATTCTGCCAGTCACTATATTATGTCAAATAATAGCCTATTTGTACTGTACCGGTATCAACTGTCATATCCACTGATTCTGCCATTTCCTGAAAAAAGTCTGGAAACACGTCACAACTCGTGAACTCTTTCCACTTACTGTACGATGTTGTGCATACCACAAAAGGTGGCGTTCATTTGGACTCTTCTCGTGAGAATGGGAAAGGCGACCCAATTTGAATAAAACACTGATGTTTTGGTTTGAAGCTCAGAGAGCTCACACCCCACATAGGTCACAATAACGTTTAAAAATAAATAAATAAATAAACAGTGAGCTGAGAGGATATTTGGAGTTCCTGTCAAATATAATTGACATATTGTGAAAAACCAGGATTAGTCAAATACCAATCAGTTCTATTATATTAGATTGTAGGTCTTCACAGTGAAACATGCTTTTTAAAGCTACAAATTAAGCTTGGTACTTCAGAGGACGCGGGAGTTGCCGTGAGGGGTAAAGCAGCCGAGGCGGGCGGCCGCTGAAAACTACCACTCCTCGCTGTCTCTCGCTGTTAATTACTTCCCACCGGTGGTTCCAGCGAGATTCCATCTTCTTCTTGTTGTCGAACACCATTAAAAAAGCCACACAGCCTGGCAGCAACAGGTGTCTGCGGACAGCCATGCTAATGTAAAGTAGACATTGTGATTTCAAAGGGTGTGTGTGTGTGTTGTCATTGCACTGATAGATTTTCATTATATTGGTTGTCCATGCTTTGTTATCTGTAATGAATTCGCAGACAATTGGGTGGGTGGGTGGGGAGATGGGGGGGGGGGGGGTTGTGGTCAGCAGGCAAGTTTTTAATTGGAACAATTCTTTGTTCGTATACTTCTAAAATATTTTATGAAAGGTCTAAACCTTTTATGCTGTGTATGTACTGTAGCCTACGTGTGCGTGTGTGTGTGTGTGTTTGTGCGCATGTGTGTGTGTGTCAGAGAGAGATAATGGTAAAGGTGCTTTTATTGTCGCATACATGTTAAATTCATCGTAAGGTACTGCAGTCAGTATATTGACACTTTTTCACAATACCTAGTGGAGATAGAAGGTACTGCAGTAATCAACACAATAATGAAATGAAAATCACAGAATGCTCAACGTGTATTATACAGTAGTCGGTCTATTTCCATACGGTACTTTTGCTTTCAAACAGTGTCATTTCCGGTGGGAGATATGTATGCATCAACAAGTTGTTTGCTTTCGCACCAGGCAATTCATTAACAAGTTATAATATCTTATTTGTAATTGTTGTTACACATACAGAGGTTAATGCTATACCACCAACTGTCATTATACTGCAACGAGGGAAATGAAGCAGCTTTTCACAGTACGATGGTTATTTCGCCTTCAATAGGCCTCACACGTAAAATATGAAGTCATTAAAATCCATTCTAATGATGATATTAACTACAGAATAAGTCATGCATCGTGTTTTTGGCTAGCTACAGTACCTTTTGTCTGTGTACAGTAGGCCTATATAGAAACTCCTGCTATAACGGCGCTTATTTACTGTAAACCACTTTGGCCTGTTAGTTCAGAGGGAAGTTTCCAGAGTAGAATCTCTAAGCAGTAAACTGACAGCAAACAAGCAAACAGCTAGTAAGAACTCAAATCTCCAGATGCCTCCCTAACGAAAAACGAATGCAGTTTTCATTTCTGCATTTCAAATGTATAGAGGCCTTGCTCTCTCTCTCTGTGTGTGTGTGTGTGTGTGTGTGTGTGTGTGTGTGTGTGTGTGTGTGTGTGTGCATGAGCTTGTAGGTTAAAAAGGAAGCTAGTGTGTGCGTATAACCATGTGTATTGTTGTGATTATATGGATGTTTATATAGTGTGTGTGTGTGTGTGCGTGTGTGTGTGTGCGTGCGTGCACGTCTGTCTGCAAACCAGTGCTCCATAGAAACAAGTGTTTGTCTTGAATGCTTGTCTTTCTAAAATTCAATATATTACCCTTCTCCAGGCTACAGCAGTGTTAGAAAGTATTGATGCCATTTCTAGAAATGGAAAATACATTTTTCAAATGAATGCCCAGTGAATGTACAGTACATGTAATCTGTTGATGCACTTCTCAACAGTAACTAGAGGAGTTCCCTGTGTGTATAACGTTACGGGGCTACCCATGTCACCAACCTAGCCACCGTCAAATTCCCCCCACACCCCGCGGTCATTTGTCAACCTAATCACCTACACCTGTTCTTGTCTGTCTGTCTGTCTGTCTGTCTGTCTATTTGTTTATTAGGATCCCCATTAGCTAACGTTGTAACGATAGCTATTCTTCCTGGGGTCCGACAAAACAGGTTTATACAAGTTAATACAGTTTTATCAAAATACATTACGTAGAAACACATACATGCACACATAATGTATACATACATATAAACTACTGTACATACATACTGTGCATACATATAAACTACTGTGCATACATATAAATACGTACATAAGTAAGGAATAGAGAGAAAATATTAATTCTAAATATCAGCATACATTCAAACACATTTTGTGATGTGTGTGTGTGTGTGTGTGTCATCTGTTTGTAATAAGTATTTTACGCAGAAATGGCATTTATTTTTAAACCATCTGGCAGAGATCTGTCTTTAGTGATCGTATACACCGTTTGGGGATGAATGGACGAACCGCATATACCAATCTGCGTATTTTAAAGCTGGGTAGGTGTGGACTAGGCGTGTCAGTATTAGGTCTTTACCATGACTTAACACTGTAGTTCCCTGTAGGTGTGTGACCAATCCAAAAAAGTACTTCTACAAAGCAAGTTTATGTATTCTCAGGTTACTTGTTTTTTTTATGTTTACCTTCAGGCATGCAAAAAGTTTTCATCTGAAATGTAAACATATTTTAAATACAACACTATAATTATTAAATACAGGGTAGACAGCAACCAGCTTTGTAGACACATTATCTTTTTGATAAACAACAGTCTGTGATCTTCAAATTATATTGGACCTGCCTGTGGGTTTTTATTGAGGTAAGGAAGTTACATTCAGGGTATTAGATGTTAAGTACTGCGTGAATATGGCTATAGTCTGTCCCTGACATTCTTATATCAGTTTTGTGGCATTTTCATTTGCCCTGGTTAGCTACATCTTCAGATGTCCTACAAGCCTCTCTCCAGACCCAGCAGACAGTAACTCTGACTGGCAAATCGGCCGATAACTTGGTAACCATGACCACGGGGGCTTGTCCGGGGGTCGGCTTGGGTGGGGGTGATAGTCTACTCTGAAGGGCCAGGCTGAGAGGACATAGAGGTCAAACATAACCCAGCCCCCAGAGTGTGGGAGTTATTGAGCTCTGTACCTGCCATGCTGATTGCCAACTGAGAGGTATTTTACCAGCAGCGAGTCATTGCTACAGTTACCATAGCAGTGGCTCTTTTTCTCCATTATGTTCACAAGCGCCCTACCGCTGGCATTGCTATCAGGAGGCATTGATCTCCCATCTCTGCGCCTCGCCAGGAATGAAAGAATAACACAGTTGCCGTCTTCCCTTTTCTTCTACCTGTACAACTATTTACAGGCCAGACTTGAAGGCACTTTGGGGACAAACACTCTGCCATTACTTGGCCTTTGTTCCTCGTACAGGGCGTCAAATGTCTTTGCGTGATGCCATTGCGCGAATGGGATCTTTAGGATACAATAGTTGTGAAATTGCTGGAAAGTTGAAAGGGTGGCATTAGTATGAAATGTATGGCTTTGTTGTCCAGAGGGACCACTCTGCCACTATTAATACGCCTTCTCTAAGACACAATGGGTCTCCAGAGAAAGGGGATGAGAGAGTTCCAAAGGACGAAACATAATGAAAGAGACGCGCAGTATAAAGAAATGTCTGAATCAATCAGGAGACGGTCGGTCTGCAGTGCAGCGCTCCCGATGGACACTTTTCCTTTTTCCGGTGACAAGTGTTGACATTTGAAGCCGAAACACATTTCAAAGTGTGGATCACAGTATTGTCTTTAAACTTCGACACAAGTTGCCATGACTGTACACGTTAGGTTTCATGGCCGCTATTGGGAATACACCCGTTCATCTTAGTGCTTTAAGTTCACCACCAGCCTGCCTCCGTCGGGACCCCATGTGCTATGTTTCAAAAGGCAGAGGTTTGTTTTCTCTACATTTGAAGAAGACTGTCTCCACCATCCTGGCCACACCAAGAACATTTGTTATGCAAGCACTATCATCGCAAATTAGCCATTGGTGATATTAAAGCATGATACAGGCATATCCCCTTGCATTATAGCACCTTACCAAAGCAGATTTTTCAAGTTATTAAAATAACATACTAGTTAATTTGTATCCAGAGATGCTGCTATGGTTGAAACCAGCATAACAAAAATGTATTTTGGTTTACAACTCAGCCTACAGCTTTGTATTCAGCCATCGTTTATTTGCATAAAGTATGGGATGTAGCAACTGCAATAAGACACCCCTACTTGACAGGAAAGGAATTTAGATTGACACACTTGACGACCAACTACGGAACTCAATCGCACATTAAAGTTATGCTGAAGAATTCTTTGGGAAACTAAAAGACAAGGTTATATGTATCAGATGTTCAGCACAAGTTGCTTGTGTGACATAGCGCTAATGAACAGAAGAGGCCGAGCTGCTATGTGGCAGGAATTCCTCTTCACTCGTCATGCTAGCTCATACGCTAACAACATGCAGGCACATTTAAGCAATAACGCACGAGAGGGAGTGCGTTAGACTGAATATCTGCATGACTGTGATTCGGTCGTAGGTACGAAGCCGTAGCCGTGTGCCGAAGATAATCACAGTCATTTACATTTTTGCTGTTTCCATTTATCAAGCAGCTGGTGAAGTTAAAATCTTTTGAGTCCCTTGAACAGCGTATCAGAAGTGTGTTGTTTTTTGAATTAGCTACTGTTATTAGAAGAACACTGGTAAAGTGAAGTGATACATGCAAAGATAACAGCAACTGTTCATTGTCAGCGTTTACATTGCGGTGCATGAGCTAGATTCCATCATTGAGAGAACAACATCTCTCTATCACACTCAAATAGCACACTGCAGGAGATAGGCATCTTACCTGATCATATGTTGTGTATCAGCTTGATGGCATGCTGTCTCTCTCTCTCTCTCTATATATATAT
>JAODUH010014274.1:0-27810 GCA_027564835.1 Typhlichthys subterraneus | reverse complement strand
CTATTGACATAACATCCTATTGTCCAAAGCCTGTCCCTCTGGGGGTTTACACTCACCTGCGCTAAGCGTAACAATGAACAAGTAATAACAATATCCCAGACTACTCAACGCTCACACACAGAACAGAAACTAAACAGAAACAATAACCGACAAACAACCCAAACATAAAATGACCCTGCCCCCCTTGGGATGTATACACTCATGACATTGTGTAATGATACGAGAGCTATGCATGTGACTAAGGGGAGGGGCAGAGAACAAATGAGCATTTTAGGTGATGGGGAATAGATAGAAGTTGATTTCAAACACAAGGCCAAACACAAATCGAGGAGTGACCCTTTACTGTAGTGTTTCGTATATGAAGAAGGTGTGCAGGTGGGCTGACCTTGAGACAGTGGCATTGACGCAGCTCATGTGTGAGTGCCACAGAGCAGATGTGGGGCAGCAGCAGCCAGAATCACGTGACATCGTGTGATAAAACACAGCAGCATCATTTCAGCTCAACTCAATGAGCATGACTCAGCGTATTCCACTCTACTTTACACCAGCCAGATGGGAGAGGAGGCCACAATTAACATTTAGTGGTTTACTGTGTGCGCATACAATACATGTACATCCAGCCAGTCTTACAGTAGGTATTACCATTTAGAAACGAAACATTGACATGATTATGTTTTAGCGTCATAAAGGAGTGACAATAAGGCTAAAAAGACTACATATCTACAGTGAGAAATCATTATTTCCATTGTTGCTTGGAAATGGCTGTAAACCAAAGAAAGTCATTCCTGGACATTTTAATAGTAGATCTACAGATCAGAGCTGGTAGCAATCACAGCAACAATCATTAAATTATTCGGAGCAGTGTCTCTGAAGCATTGCAGCCATTGTTGTCTCATGAGTAGTACCATGCTTTGTCATTTTTGAGAGTGAGCTCCAGAAAGGACATTCAAACGTTCTTAAGGGACAGGAAGTCACTGTGTATAACTTAACATAAAATAGTTTTTTTTCTGCTGCCTTAGCACAACAAAGAGAACAATCTCCAATAATGCGCCATAGTATAATGTACATACAGCTCTTAGTCAAATCTCTGAGGAAATAAGAAAAAGTTCAGTGGATTGAGGAAACGTCAAGTATTTATAACATCATGAGCAATATAAGACGTCTAACCCATGTGCCAACAGTGTCCTTGTTATGGACCAATGCCCCACTGTGGACATGTGGAGTTATTGCAGTAGCAGTTCTATTTCCAGAAAGGTCCCGTGGTAGATCTGACTGGGTGTGTTTTGCCATGGGCGTGACAAGGCCTCCCAGCGAGGTGTTTCATGTCCTCCATCTGGTTTGTTCAGTTTCTCCTTTCATGGCAGGAAAGACAAAGCTGCCGTTTTGTTCACTGACATTGCTCAGTGATACGGTACAAATGATTGTTCTCTTCCCTTTTCTGCTCATATATCCCTTCCCTCTATTAGCATGCAAGGTGCAGTTTAATCAAACAGAAGAAGGAACATAAATTATAATGTTTCTGTGTTGCAGCCTGGACGCATAGATCCCCACCACCCTAGAGTATGTGGTCACCAAGGCAACGTGTTGGATATCAAGTGGAATCCCTTCTTTGAAAACATTATAGCATCGTGCTCTGAGGATGCCTCGGTAAATAGCAGTCATAATTGTCCTGATTATGTCATTGATATACAGTACGGCATATGACAATAACTATATTGTAAAATGCTACATTACCTAGATTAAGGTGTGAATGTCAAAACTACATTTTTTGTAATGTTGTAATTTTAACCCCCATTATATTATATTCATTTAGTACTACTAGTAGTACCGGTCTTTCAATTTGTATTATTGAAATTGTACAATACTGCACGTATGTTGTGTTTCAATATTGCCACACATCAACCTCACACTACACCTTGTGTGTAGATACATGGAGAACATATGTATATTATGATTCTATTTCTGCGGTAGACCTCAGTATGCAGCAGGGCTTTGTCCAAGCTAGTCATCAGCATGTGCTCTAGCCTAGCCTATCAACATGCCAAATCGTAACTCTAAAAATTAATTGACGAGACGGTAAAGGCATCATTTGAACCATGTGCACACTGTGATGTGACACCTACAGTAGTTCCAAGGCTCTATTTACTCTAGTAAAGCCATGCATGACCTGTGCCCACTACCTTCACTTGTTGAAGGATAATCTTCTGGTACAACACTCATGCTTGTAATGCATCCTATAATCCTAAAGACACGGGTCACGCTGATAGTCGGTGCTGTTTCTAAACGGGCTATGTCATTTCATCAGCAACATGGAGCACATGTATAAAAGAGCTGAACAATAAATTCAATCAAATATGCTTGAGGAATGTAACGTGTTAGTTTGTGTGTGTGCTTTAGCATATGTTCCATCGCTGACACTGGCTTTCTGTTGTGCGTGGGCGTGGATGTGAAAGGTGCGTATATGGGAGATACCAGAGGGAGGCCTACGGCGGAATATGACGGAGGCGGTGATGGAGCTGTACGGCCATAGTCGGCGTGTAGGCCTCATTGAATGGCACCCCACCAGCAGTGGCATTATCTTCAGCGCTGGCTACGACTACAAGGTGACCCAGCCTCTCTCTACAGATGATTAAGATGGACTGACCCTGGAACATTCCCCATCAGAATTAGAAATACTTCATTTTCATTGTATAGCTCTTTCATGTAAATAAAGGACACAGTATGAAACAAAGACACAGGTCCTACTTAATAATACATCATATAATTATTAATATAGTATTGCAGTGTAATTGAATAAATTACATTGTGAGGTTTTAATACCAGAATGATGTGAGATGCACAATAGTAATAAATAGCATTTAGAATGAATGTCAAATAAGTAATAAACGGGATTATACAGAATAAATAGCAATGTGAAGCAATGTGCTTCCAGTATTCAGTATCTTTCATTGCCTATATGAGTTCAGTGTGTCTATGAGTTCAATGTGTTTTTACTCGTAAAGACAGTGGACACTATATTAACACATCATCTTTTTATGTCTATACACTGTATGTGTGTGTGTGTGTGTGTGTAACTGTATTTATAACTATTACAAAGGGTAAAGATTGTGCCATTTTGTATTTGCCTTGGTGAGTCAGAGCTTGGTGAGGGGCAGGGGAACAGAATAGTTAGACCAGGTGAATGAAATGAGAAATCATTTGTGGCCTGAGCAGGTGAGAATGATCAACCTGATTAACTGACGCAAGGAACATTATTGGCCTCTTTTGCTACTTTGTTATTACAGTATAGTCTGATTGTATGGCTTCTTACTTTAGGGAAATTATACTGCATTTTATAATAATAGCACTTTTTTTTAACAGTGATGTAGCCATTCTCACTACAGTCACATCACGAGGAAGACACAAGCACTAATTCATTTTTGTATGTGCAGTTTAATAAAGACAATCCAGCTCCTTAAAGAAAGCAAGACTAACAAACAGGATACTGTAGATTATGTCAGGAATCTCCTAACCCTGCAATATCCTCACATTGAGAACCGCTGCATGCAGTTCTATTGCTGCGTTCAAATGGAACTCGTGAGCTCGTGATTACGACATGCGAAGTCGTGTACACTGAAGCCCTTCGTTCAAGTGGTTAAGTCGTGTGGAGACCGTTACTAGGCAACAGTGACATGGACCCTGAAATATATGTAGTTCTTTTTGTTTATTTTCTAGATCTGATAGATCTAGATTTACCAGAACTTTGTATTTCAACAACATACGGGGTAACAAGAGACTTAAAAAAAAAGGTGACATATTATATACTACATATAACTTTTTTTACTGCCAACCACTGTATTATGTCAAAAAACAACCTATTTGTACTGTACCGGTAGCCTGCCATTTTGTGAAAAAAGTTTGGAAACAAATCAGACCTTTCAGATAATTTCCACTTACGATGTTGTGAATACCACAATGGGTAGCGTTCATTTGGAATCTTCTCGTGAAGATGGGAAACACGACCCCATTTGAACGCACCATATGTATCTGTTCTGCAGTGAGCCTCAATTTACCATAATGCCCACGCATTCATTCTGCTTGCTCCGCCTCACAGTCGAATCCCCTCAGAGATTCAAACTGCTCCAGCCAACCTCTCCTCCTCTCTCTGTGTGTTAGATCATGATCTGGAACCTGGAGATTGGCGAGCCCGTGAAGATGATCGACTGTCACACTGACGTCATACTCAACATGTCCTTCAACACAGACGGTAGCCTGTTGGCCACTAGCTGTAAGGACAAGAAGCTACGCGTCATAGAGCCACGCACAGGCAGGGTGCTTCAGGTGTGTGTGTATGAACTGACAATGTCATCATAATAATAGCAGCATTATTACTCATTTTAAATGTATGTATGCTGTATTTATATACAATATTAAACAAATGGTGCCCACAAATTTAAGTGTATTCTACCAGGATTGAAGATGGAAGTATGTACAGATTTAAAGAAGTAGTGTGCATTTTTTGTCCACTGGGGGCATAGTAGGTGAATGTGCCTCCAATGAATGTGTGAGCGTGATTAATCAAATTCCATGAATTAAATTAGTATTTAAACACAACTTTAAAGTATAACTTTAACTGTGTGCAAACATTATATATTATACCCAAATGTAATGTTTTACCACATATATATAATTAATGATACTATATGTTTCATACACACTACCACTTTTAATGTGGACATGTTGAGTTATAGCGCCACTAGAACCATATATGTCCTCCTTAGCTCACGGTAGCACAAAGCCTATTTTCTTGTGAATCATTTAGTCAATGTGTGTGACTTCATGTTGGCCTCCTGCTTTGCAGCAAGCCAACTGTAAGAACCACCGTGTAAACCGCGTGGTGTTCTTGGGCAACATAAAGCGCCTGGTGACCACCGGAGTATCTCGCTGGAACACCAGGCAGATCGCTCTCTGGGATCAGGTCAGACACACTGCTGATAACACTGGGGTGGAATGGGGTGGAGAGTATGCCGCGTGCGTGTGTGTGTGTGTGTTCTGTCAGCTGTTTGGCTTGTATGCCCACAGACACAGACCGATCCTTGTGTTCATGTATATGCGTGATGCGACCATGTGTGTGTGTGTTCTTCCCAGGAGGACTTATCCATGCCGATCGTTGAGGAGGAGATAGATGGTCTCTCAGGGCTCCTGTTTCCATTCTACGATGCTGACACACACATGCTGTACCTGGCAGGCAAGGTCAGACAGACCCTCACCATGCCACTTCATATCAATGGAGAAGCAATATCACCGTACACTCTTGCAACATTCAATGCAACGTTTTGTCATTACCGTGGTACAAACTTTCTTATTACCATAAAGTAATTAAAATAATAGCAAAAGTGCATTCATGTTATATGGTATCAACCTGTGATGTAGTAAATGTCTTTCGATTGCAATATAACTATGGTTCACTATAAAAGGTACAGAGCACAGGAGTTCCTAATGGAGCTAGACTTACTCACAAAGAGAATTTTAGGTCTGGTTACACCAGGCTACCCAGGAATGGCCATAGCAAGGACAAATGGATAAAGAGAACATGTTTTAACTACATCATTCACACATTCTAATTAGTTTGTACGCACTTTTAAATTATTTTGTTAACATGTTGTATTTAATTAGTTCCCATTATTTAATATAAATGTAACATAAGATAGGCCTAAGGTCCAACAAAACAGCTAGCCTTTCTCTTCGAAGCATGGCTCACTGCTCAATCGACCAACTATAAATCAAAAGCATCCTCTGTTAGTTAGCATATTGTTGATGATATAATCTACTACGTTCAATATACATATAATAATATGTCTTTTACTAAGCAAGGTATTAAAATTATCTTGCCCAAGCTAAGGTTAAGCTTCATTAAAGTGTCTCAATCTATATCATCAAGTGCTAGGGGGTAGTGTAGTAAAACAGACCACCATACAATTCACCATAGTCAAACTAAGAAAATAATCGTCCTTATTACTATATATCTCATTTAGACTTTCCCACAAATACTATATGCATTTCTGTCAACAGTACAACCCTCTTTAATCATTTTGTTCTTTTTTTGGTCACATAACATCCTCCCAATACGTTTTCCCACGATTTAGTTGACTTGCTAGTAGCAGGTGCACCTGCTACCCAAGGTTACTATCTAGCTCTGAGTCCAAATGTCTGGATTATGGACAAGCACCCTCCAAGGATGTCTGTAGCCTTTTGAGATGTGCAGTTATCCCTTTTCAATACAAAGCACAATGGTTTAAGACAGGGGTCAGCAACTTTAACTTTAGCGGTTTGTCTATTTAGTTTTAATGCAGATAACAGCAGACTATTAGTCTATCAACATAACTAATACTTTAGGCCTAAATGAGAAATAATTAATGTTTCACCCAGGGTGTAGGAGTGATTTAGGACCGGGGCACATGCACCCCCGCAAAGATTGTTTTACAAAACAATGCACTTAAATGGTAATTTCTGGTGACCTTTTAATTAAAAGAATATATACTAAAAACTGTTTGCATATGATAGCTAAAGTTCATTTTTATTTGAGTGGACTAGATTAATTTGGATTCTGATTAAATCAGAGGCTGGCAATATCAATTATAATTAGAGATTATATTTCATGTGTGGCCTGTCCTAGACTCCATAAGGTGTATAGACGGTAGAGGCAGCTGGCTGGCCATATGTCCAGATCCTGTTTCTCTGTGGGCATTTTCCTAGGATCAGTTTTACCTGTCTCATATTGGATAAGATTTTTAATGATTTGAAGAAAATAATTCTAAGCAAATGTCATTGTTCCTCACATTATTACTATTACACATTTATTAACAATCTACTAACATTGTATATTAGTAATTAGTTGTCACGTCGGCGGGGTCGCGCCATCCGGTCTGGCGCGCGCTCGCGCGCCGTCCCCGGAGTACTGATAGCCGATCTGCGACAGGTGGCAATCAGGGCCTCCCACACCTGTCCCTTGTTCACTAATCACTCCCCTGTCTTTATATGCTATCCATTTGTTGGTCCCATTGCGAGTTATTGTTTGTTACAAGCTAAGGCTAAGTTGTGTTCCCTAAAGCTGTCTATGTTTATATTAGTTATTATTAAACCAATTTTCGTTCTACACCTTCGTTGTCACGCCAGTTTTGTCACATTAGTAATATTATTAATTTGGTACAGTTTTAACATTGTGCTTAAATATGCTATATACAGCATTTTAAATATTATTATAGCAGCAAACAACTATTTTCTATGTAAATAAAGCAATTCAATCACAAACGCAGAACATTTTGGCTACGAATGAATCACCCAGACCACCACACAAACATTCCATTGTTAATGATATACAGTGTTATTCTATTTTTCTCTGTATAGGGGGATGGTAACATCCGCTACTTTGAGATAACTACAGAGAAGCCCTACATACAGTACTTAATGGAGTTCAGGTCCCCTGCACCACAGAAGGGACTTGGTGAGAAATGTGTTGATCTGCATGATACTGACCGTTCTAACCTGACAAAGATCCCATCACAAAAGGTCATTACTGTCTAATAAAGCCAGATTTGGAGCTGGTTATTGTGCCGTCTTTTAGCCTGAAGGTCATCTAGGCTTTTGAGGATACTAATCGCCTCATTAAATGTCACAGCTGATGTCCATATTAAGAGGGCTCTCTAGGCTGTTCTGATAGATCTCTGGGTGTGAAATGAAACATTGCACATTTAACATAGGCTAGTAGATTATCAGAATAATCAAATATTCTGAGGTTTATTGGTGGCATTATTGTAAATATATCGTTTGTAGGTTGGTGTTTTTCTTTTCATTTATTTAAATTTATTCAAATTTTACAGGAATCTGTATATTCTTTTCATAATTATGTTTTCTCCACTTTTCTGATATCATCAGGAGTGATGCCAAAACATGGGCTGGATGTATCAGCCTGTGAGGTTTTCCGTTTCTACAAGCTGGTGACCCTGAAGGGCATAATAGAGCCAATTTCTATGATTGTGCCAAGAAGGGTCAGTATAAGAGAATAATTGAAATATACATTAAATAATAATGTAATAAATTAATTGCTGCCCGTAATTGAGGCAGATTTCAAGTTAAATATCAAAAAATACATACCACCTCAACGTGTTTCCCTTGGTTTCCAGTCAGATACGTACCAGGAGGACATTTACCCTATGACGGCAGGAACAGAGCCTGCCTTGTCTGCCAGTGAGTGGCTAAGTGGCATTGACAAAGGTGAACCAAAACATTACACCACTTGGATTGATATTGTATAGGCCTACACACACACTGGCTCTAAAACCACGCAGCCATGTTTAAACCATGTTAAGAACGCTGCTCTGTTATGATTTAAATTAAATGCACTTAACATAGCCTAACTGTGCTAGAGAGAGCACATGTAAATATATGCTGCTGTGCTTGTACATGCAGACCCAGTATTGATGTCCCTGAAGGAGGGCTACAACCAACCCAGTCAGCTAGTGTTCAAAGCTCCAGCCAAGGAGAACAAAAGTGCTGTGGTTAATGGCATTGACTTGCTGGAGAACGTACCACCCAGGACAGAGAACGAGGTGTGTTGGTACATACTAGTAGTAGTAGCAGACAGAGATGTACAGTATGTGTCACGTTAACACATCTGTACCTAGTTAATTCTTATGTATTCTAGTTTCTATATTCTGTATGCTCCACTTGTCCTAAGGGTCAAATACAGTGTGACCCGTCTTCACTAAACCCTTTAAATAAATCAGCATGAATAGAAACATTGCCACAACGGTGAATAATAATAATAATAATAATAATAATGATGTATATTAGTATAACAAAACACAACAGAGGAACAATTAAAGTCTATAGGCGGTGTGTCAAGGAATGCATTGTTCAAAAGGTAAAGTCAAATTGACGGAGGAGCTGAGAAACCTGCAGATATTCAATGCATGCAGGCTTGACGCCCAAGAAATATAACAGCGTTCTAAACTTTGGCGTTGACGTGCGTCAGACTCCTCCAGTGGGCGTTGCCCAGTTAAAAAGAACTAGTTCTAAAATCCTGGCGTCTCTAGATGCGTGTCGACGCCTTCAGTGGGCGGTGGCCTTAGAAAAGATAAAGACTCTCAGAAATCTCAGATCAATAGAAATTAACTCTCAGTTAAGAACAGATTTGTGCTATTTTGTCAGGTAACTCAAGTCCCAAGCTTTGCTGTGTTTTGAGAAGTGATTGACCATCTGCCTATAAGTATGTGACTTGTGTGTACAGCTCCTGCGCATGTTCTTCCGCCAGCAAGAAGAATTAAGGAGGCTGAAGGAGGAGCTGTCTACCAAGGACGTCCGAATACGTCAGCTGGAGTTGGAGCTCAACAACCTGAAAAACGTTAGCCCTGACAATGCCTGACCTCTGACCTTCCTTGCCCCTCTTCCAGGACAATGTGAACTGCTCCCTTCTCTGCCTATTAGAAACGTCACTTAAGCTTCCTAGATACTTTTTTCAGATATATCACCATCCCTTCATATCCAAATCCATGGTTGGCGCCCCATTGTAATAGTTGATAGCTCGTTAGAACTTGTACAACTGGAATATTATACAGTAAAAGGAATAATATAAAACAAAACAAAAGATGAAGGCAGTGTTTATGGATTGCCACCTCATGATAACTATTCAGCCAATAATGGAATTATTTGTTTTTCCAAATGATATCGACTGTATGTATGATACTCTCCAGTTTTGTAATGAACCCTAACTTCAGGCACCACCCATGTGGTAACAACTTGATCACCACCCATAAGGCCCATGCACCAATCAAGCCATCTCAACTATACATTTAGGTGCAAACTGATATTTTGTATTCCTCATGGCCTTAGAACCTGCTGCAGATCAAGGGTAAAGAGCTGATGTATTAGCTCTCTGCAAACTGTATGTGAATGGAGACAGCTCAGACTGCTTAGGCACCATCTAGATATAACTTTATACAAGCATCATCATTAATGCAGTTTAACTGTTTTTCTTTTATCTTCCATTTGTTGCTATTAAAAGTGTATAGTTATTCAATCAGGCATAAACCGTAGTTACCTAATGATAGGCCTAATAGTTTGTCAGACGAACCATGTTTTAAGTAGGCCAGATAGGCTGTGCATTTATTTGTCATGTTTACCTTTAACACGAGACATTTTCCCCATCGTCTTTGTAAGATATGGTTACGCTGGGGAGACTGCTGAAAGTATTCCACTTAAACAAAATATAAATGTATTGACATTTAATTTTCACAAACGTACACCGAAACAATGAATGAAAGTTCATTGTAACGTGTAATAATCATACAGCAAACTATATTACTACAAGGTTATTGCAAATCCTTCTGTTCCACAATACACATCCATGTCTAGCATAACTGCTGTCAAAGCACACTGGATATACCTCAGTTTTTCATGCCAGTGCTCAATTGACAGGAATGATGAAGATATGTATGAGTAAATGTTATTATTCAATTATCACATGCACTAAATAACTATATGAAGGATGCAAAGATTTATATTGATTGGAGCATCAAGAGAACATCAGAGAATATAAGCAGTGACATGAATCATTTAATGGGGATGTGGGGGAACTTAAAGGCTACAGGTATTACTGTGGCACATGATCTGCTAGGCAGGACCATTAAAGGAGAAATGCAAGTAAAGCTTGAATAAGAAAACTGCTATGCTATGTGCAAAAACATGTGTATGCAACTTTAGTTATATACGATTTATTTAGGTAAACTATACATTTGGCATGCTAAATGACAGATGAATTTCCCTGCTTTACTTAAAAACACTTTAATCCTAAATAGGGTTTTGTTTGTAAATAAATGTCACAACGCACATTGTAGCTAAAGCAGCATACATATTTAATATTATATTACAATTCAACGTTCCAACTCCTTTGTTGTTGTTTTTTTTTAATGTCTGCCATCATCAAAGAGAATACAAAAAAATAGATTTGGTCATTATTTACAAGAACACGTAATATCCGAACTATCAAAGCTGAGGGTTCAAGGAGGATGAGCAACTTCGACAAGGGCAGACATTTCTGCTAGGATTTAAAAATGACGACCTGTTGGTCTTGCTGCGCACGGTCAGACAAAATATTTCACACAAAAACAGCAGATAATATTTGCATACCGATGACACCACAAACACATAACTTACATACAAAATAATGTTTAAGACATGTAGAGGACATCCATTCATGAAATCCAGTAATTGACTTAAAATGACATGCATACTATTATATTTTTTGAAATTTTTGCTATTGTTTTTTAAAATACTGGTCATATCAAATGTAAGGGGCAATTCTTAAAATGCTTGTCTTTGCTAAGAATTTATATTATAAAAACTCATATTTGCCTACAGAGCAATGTAGAGTGGGATACATGAGCCTCTATGTTACTTACACTTTACTTATCCTCTCAGACAACGCTCTCTAATTGACCAGTGACAGCCAGTCTTACTGCCATGTGAAACTGGGCTAAAACAACAAAAAGGGCTAGGGGGATGGCTGGGTAATACAGGTTTAAAACAGTCAGTTCACCACGTGGCTTCATGACGACTCAGTCATCGTCGTCATCCTCCCCTTCTTCATCATCTAGATCTCTTTTCCTCTTCTGGCCTTGCACCTCTTAAAGTGGGAAAGAGATAAGACATTAATTCTAGAGAGAGAAATCTATTCATCCCTAGAAATGGGAATGTGAATATTTTAGGGAAAGACATGGTATGAAAAAACATTGCTATAAATACTAACCTAAAACACAATATTTAATAAATGATAAACAATTACTCATAAACAACACTTCTCTTATCACTATAAGGCCATAAGCAGTGCATTAGATATCACATATGCACACACCCAATGTAGAGGGAGTGTGCATATTACTGATACCTCTTCCACATTCAGCATACCAAGTGTTGACGTTCACACCAATTCCAATACATGGATCAAGTAGGTGTGTGCCCTTTTTGCAAAAGCCCCATTACTCTCAAAGTGCTGGTAAAATTAATAGTAACCACCAACAGCGTTACTGCTTACCCTCATCACCTTCGTCCTCAACCTCTTTGTCATTCAGATCCTCCTCGTCTTCATCCTACAAGTTGACCTCCATTAAGTACTCGACATCGTCCACCATTTAAACACGTAAATAGGCAACGTATATGGTGGGATATTGAATTGCCTTGTGCATCTATCCGTACCTCGCCACTAGGGTCCTCCTCTTCGTTTTCTTCCTCGTCCTCTTCCTCACCATCATCCTCCTCCTCCTCTCCTGGTGCTGCATCTTCATCATAGTCCTCCTCGTCTACATCTGGTCATAGGCAATCAAGAGAATGTCAATATGTTGTGTTTAGAGACGGCTGGTCATGGTGGAATTAAAAGGCATGTATACCTTCTTCATCTTCGTCATCGTCATCCAAACCCTCTGCATAAACCTCAGCGTCAGAATCGGGCGCCTCTTTGTCATCTTTATCATACCCATCCAGGTAGGTGAGCTGGGGTAAGAGCTTGAATACATTGTCTCTGTATTCATTCAAGTTTGTCACTTCACAATTAAACAAGTCAAGGCTTTTCAGGGTCCCCAAATCTTTCTGTCAATAAAAAAAATAATAAAAAGTGTTGGAATTATCTTGACTTTCTGTAGTTCTGTAGTCCCAGAATGCAAAATAATTGACATTTGGACCTCAATACTTACCAGGGGTCCTATTGTGCTAAGGTCTTTGATTTTATTGCCACTGAGGTTGAGATGTGTGAGGTTGGGACATTTATCTGACAGCACTTCAAGGCCTCCTGAGATCCTGTTGTCACTGAGTTCAAGCTGTTGAGAAATTCAATTGAATAATCAAAATGAGACATCAAGATTGCCAGGCAATTCATATTTTACATAAGGCCCACGTTTTGTGCATGCATGCATGCGTGTGTGTGGGGGGGGGGGCATGAACAGCGTGTACTAACCTTTTTCAGCTTATTGAGCTTAGGTAAGTGGGCAACTGTTGTCAAACCAACGTTTATTGTGCTTAAGAATTCCAACTCTTCAAAACCATCTGTTAGACCCTCTATTTTGCCTTCATTTGAGCGGCAGTTGTCTAGCACCAGCTCCTTTACCTGTTAAAAGGGTGTCATGAGTCTTAGCATCAGCAAGTGTAAAAGTTCGATTAAAATGCATCTGTACAAAATAACGGTAAACCCAAAACTAAATATTGACATTAGAGATGTTGGCTATTGTAAAATATATTTTCTATTAAAAATACTTTATTACTAGCCTATATTTATGTAACTATATGTCAGGCTAGTTCTGGTTGTTTCACCCATTACAACTGTGTTAGCACGACATAGCCTAACAGCAGATCTATGAAAATAGCCGTACCACGTTTTGCCTACATGTTCTACATCAACTAGAAATGTAACTCAGATAGCCTAGCTGAGTAAAACATCTGCAGAGTCGTAAAACAAACTGGTTATGGCACTAAATATTCGAGTGGCCGTTAGGTTGGCTGCTGGTAAAAACAAGTACGAGTCGGAGGGAGGGGGTCGTGCTGTGGCTCATTGTGAGTAGGAGGGGCACCGTAAAAGCCCACTAGATCGCTGGCAGCTGCTAGGTAAATATTAGCCTACATTGTCGGTTGTGGCTACTAAACTGCTACCGATTGGATTTATTCTGTGTAGGCATATACTATTTATTGAAGGTGCGCGTCAATATATAAAACGGGAAGATTTTCGGGTTATTTCAAAGTGCCTTTGTTTCGGAGGAAAATGGCGGCTTGTCCCATTTCTTGAAAACTGGAGAAACTATGCTATATAAAAAATTTATGCCTATTCTTATCTGTACCGGTTGTTGTAAATAATTCCAAAAAGAATCTGGAGACCTCGATGGAGTAGCCTACAACCTACCACCTCCTAACAACTGACATTAGGCAAGGCATGTTTTACGGCCAAGCTGGCTGGCGAAGAGGACGCCCTGTGCTGACTCGCTTTCTCTGCCATCTGAGCGCGGCAGAATGAGCTGGAGATAACATCGGTGCATGCAGGCTTATTGTCTTTATAATGCGTCAAGTGCAAAAGTTGTTTAGCAAATTGTAATAATTCCTCACCTGAGCCCTTTGAGAAATAAGGCCACGTATGCAAACGTTGTACTGTATTCATCACGACTATGTGTAGGCTAGGTTGCTATATTCAATTCCTTTATGTGTGCAAAGTAGACAACGTCGACTGCAATCGTAGAAAGAAGCGTCATTAGGTTACTCGTCGTTTTTATTTTTCCGGTGAAGACGACGTACTCCCAAATGTCAAAATACAGAGTGGGCTATCCTACATAATACAAAGAAAATATAATTTTAGAAAAGGGGCGCGTTCAGAGCTCAAAAGTTACAAATATGGCTCCTCGTTCAGCTTGCCTTGTTTATAGACTACGGCTGGCAAAAACCGTGGTGCATTCTCAAATTGCAAGCTCTAAAGGGTGCAATTTAAGCCCTGCAAAGTTTATACAATATATTCCCATCGCTTATCAACATTGTATTTAAACGCCAAAGCAGCAATGTTATAACATATCTCCAATCATTTTAAGTTGTAAGAAACTTTGTATCCCCCACGCAAGACATCACACGGACGATTCTCCGTGAGCTCAGTGTAAAACCTGATAAACAACAACTGTAATAAACTTACATCTGACGGAGTGCGATTTCGCAATTCTAGATGAATTCTCTTCTTCATATCCATTCTTGGATCGGTTTTCCTTCGATATGCTATTCACTTTTAGTAATTACTGCAAATGCAACTACCACCTCTTGCATAGACTGCTGTTCTTCATTCAAACTTGATCTTGTCGGTAGGCGGGAATATGTTTTAGGATTGTCGTCACCACTGACCAATTGTAATGGCCAAATAAAGAGCGTACGGATTTACAGATGCACTACCCAATAAAAAGCACATATATCATAGGGTGGGGTTTTGCTGTCAATGTTTGGTTGTTTGCTTATTTAAGTTTACATCAAAAGGATGTTATAGAAATATATCAGGTTATATTTGTAGGTGGGCTAGGCTCATAATCAATGTGAGGCGAGGAGGACATATATAACAAATTGACTTGGAGAAATTATAGTCTAAATAATTTGACTAAACGATTAGTTTCAGAATAGGCTACAACATATCCTGATTTTCTGAGATACATGCTCAGAATGTGCATATAGATGTCTCACATGGACACTTAACCAATATTTTTAAGACAGCCTATAATGCTTGCTATGCTTAATTACGCAATGAATGATAATGCGTTTAGACCATCGAACCAACAGACTACTGTAGAGTAGCACAGTTGACACAGACGACACTTCCGTTGACCATCATACAGGAAAACAAGGTCACATCACTGCCTCAGCGCCATCTTGCCTTTCACGTAGGCTACATGATTCGACATGTTATTTGATTAAAACGAACAAAATCATTACCTATCACCGAAGTCGGTTGTTAATGGAACGCCGTCATTGCTTTAAGGAAACTGCGTAGAGCGTTTGCTTAACCATGGTGCTTGTGCGCCCACTTGTGTCTTGAAAGAGCGCATTTCTTTTTCATGATTCATGGAATATCGACTGCTTCTCGGGCTTGATTATAGGCATCCTCCACTCTCTTGACCATCATTTCCATAAAGTGCCTGCCGGATATAGTTTGGAACCAATTTGGGTATTGCTTTTGACGCACAGTCGAGTGCCATATTTCCGCTGGGTGTGTCTCTCCTGTTATGCCCTTGCTCGTCGAGCTGCATCTTTTGTGAACTGCATAGTGCGTGCCTCCAGTGCGCAGTCCCGATGGGCTTTCACGTTTGCCGACCTTTCACGCCCGCACAAGCTCACGCCTAGTTATTTATTCTCGTCCTGCCCAACAAGAGCGATCAGCCCCACTACGCAAGTCAAAACAAGTCTTTGTTACTTCAACGAAAACCTAAAGTAACGTTCAGAGTCAACCCCAATACACATCTCGCATTACTGCACTGGAAACCACAGCCAGATAAAAACTATGAGACGGACCATCAAAGGGACATTTACAGTAACCATAAATAGGCTACAGCCTATGTAATAAAACATAATGTATAATTCAGTACAGTAGCCAAAACCCAACATAGACTAATTGTAACCTAATATACTATTGAGATTGTGACTATTGTTCTTTAAATAAAAAATAAAAATATTTGACCATAATATAAACAACAAAAACATTTTTCAATGAGGTTATACACAACTAACGTGATGAATTAGCATAACGATTACACTACTACATATATGCTTTTGTAACCAGCCATACAATTGAGTTGTAGCCTACATTTTAGCCAGTGCGTTTTCACGTCATGTATGGAGTTGGTGAAGACAGACGCTAGATGACAGTAATGGCACAGTTTCCAATTTCCCACTTTCTACTTTTCCACCGCATGCCACAGATTCGTTTGGGTTTCCTTTTATGAAAATGTTAATGAATTGATAGCCACTTACATTAAATGTAAACGTAAAAGGTATTAATGTCTGTTTACATATTTTATGGTTATCAGATTTTAATTGTACGCTAAGAAAATAATTTCCATGTAGGCTATCCTACATGATGTCTTATAGTTCAAACCGAAATGGTTCTGGTAAAATGGGTGGCAATGTAGCTGTGTCATAGGAGCTCATAAGTTGTTTATTTCTTTTATTAAGATATTATAAATGTGTATACTGTCTACCCCTTGTGGTATGAATGTATCACTGCTTTACTACAAACACAAAATGCTTGTAGCCTACTTGTAGTATAGCTGCGATGCCACAAGGGGATGGTGTTGGTAAATAAAAAATGAACACCATATGCAGTACTCTTATGGGCAAACATTTTAAAGGCGCATTGTAGTATATAGCAGAAATGAGTTCAAATGAGCATGGTGAATGACTTCACCATGCTTCACCTGTTTTTATTGTTCTCGCCCAGCGTCACAGGACACATAAGACCATGGCTTCTAACATACACAGGGGCCAAGTATCTGAAGACATTTTATTGTTTGTTCACATTTAATGCAGTGCAAAACTACAGCTGTCAAACAAATTGAGGTGTGATAAGAGGATTTTATGCTGCTTGGTCAGACACTTGGATATTTGAAACTGCAAGTGGTTGGTATATCTTGATTTAACGCCCCAAAATAAAAAAGCAAACCTTTTCCTTCTTCCATATGTAACTGTCTTTATGTGGGCGACTGGCTATAATGGCATATTTTCAACAAATATTGTGAGCAGAGCCAGGAAATGCCATGCAGTGATAGCGGCTCACCCACAAATAGCCATCAACAGTATAATATGCCTAGAAATGAGATATATTAGCATTAAAATAACCCTTCCAATTATTCCTGAAAGGCGAGCTCTTGGTCTGCCTGCCTGAGAACAGCAGCAGCGGTAAAATGAACTCTCATAACTAACTGACTTAGTAGCCATCCATTATTCATGCTAATTGATTCAGGCAGGTTGGAAGACAGTACTGCACCGTGTAATGCAACACTCTTGCAGTTTGGGAGGACAATACTACTGTATAAGGCATACCTACCACCATGCATACTGAGCAGCCCGCTCACTACTCAACATGAATCCACTAACTGACTTGCATTATGGTTTAATACGTGGCTACTGTAGTGTGTCTACACTGGAGTATTGCATGGTTAGTTCAGTTCTATTTGTCAACGAAGCATTTTAGTGTTTTGTTTGTTGTGTAGTTAGACATTGAGTTAAAAACAACGTTTTCTGGATTGATAAGTGCCCAAGAGAGAGTATATTGTGATTTACAAGGTCATGATGACATTTCAATGGTTAGTAACGCACAATAGAGCTCATCTCACAGGAAATGGCTATGTGCGAAACCCACGTTCCAGCTCTCTGCATGTGTCTCCTGTGTTTGGCACCTATGTACAATAGCTGCACACCCTCATGCTGTGGAAGAAAAACACATAGTTTTGATAGCTTTTTGTTCTTTACAATTGAGAAAATTCCTGAGAATGTGTTAATACCTAGATAATTCCACTACAATAAACAACAGAATATAAAAGTTATGCACATTATTCATTTTGTATGAGTGAAATGAAGCAAAAGAAGGTCAGCTTGCTGTAGTAACACTCAGTGCTGCAATTAAAAATGAATGAGCTTTTTCTGTGCTTCTCAAGTGGAACAGTCAGTTGTTCTTACCTGTAGGCTTGTCTATTTTACCAGCATGCGTCTTCAAAAAAACACCATTCACACCACATGAGGTTATTTGTTTTATTTCTGAAAAGAAAAGAAAAAATATTACGTTTGTGTTTACTTTGCTTAATGAGACACAAAACCATTTGAATGTTAGAATTAAAGCACAATTTAGGGAAGACAATTGTACATTTCTTTGTAGTAGTAGTATACTGGCTAACTAATTGTTCTGTTTCTATTGGCTGCTGTGCATTTCCTCTGGGAATACAATCCTAACTCCTACTCCTTGTGACATCATACAAAATGCTTACATGTCAAGTAACTGTGAGATATTCTCTTCCAGTCCCCCCCTTCTCTCTCTCTCTCTCTCTCTCTCTCTCTCTCTCTCTCTCACACACACACACACACACACACACGCACACCCACACACACACACAAAACCCCTGTGAGGCTAATCGTATTTCAGCATAATGGATGATGCATAATTGCTTATTTACTGGCTGCTGATCTGCTGTAGTGAAATCACCAAGTGGACTGTCCTCCTCATGTTAATCATAAGGTTGAGTAGTGTTGACACAAAGCCAATGCCAGTGACAGACAGCAGACCGGGAGAGGTCGTCTGCCAAACCACGAACAAGAACAGTTACGTTTGTTCAAGACAACAATTCTCTAATGGTCGTAATATATTGTTTTGTTGCAATAAAGTATGTGTTAATGGTTTTAGTATATAATGACCGAATTAAGTGAACCACTAACTCTTCTCTGGCATGTTTATCGTGTCAACACCAGCCAGGCAACATACCAAGCACAATTCACTGTGCGTCCAAGATATAATATATTGTGGTAAAAGCTCTTTAACTTACTTGCGGTTTAAGAGCTTTAGTAAATTGCATGGATTCTTCCGGTGTTCAGTTTCTTTTAAAGTCATATCTTAATTTGCATAATACCCCATTATGCCATAAAGAGGTGCCTGTCATCACAAAGCTGAACTGTTTTTTATTTTATTTATTGCTCATCAATTTTTGCCATCTTCTTAAATGTCTACAGTTAATAATAAGGGGGGGGGGGGGTTGTATTGTGTGACAGCAAATCAGTGTTGCATTTGTAAAAGCTACAGTATATGGACATCTGAGAAAGGACTATAACTAGATAGACATTTTAATAGCGATGGTTAGGATTAAATTAGCTTCTCAGTCACCTGACAGTGAAATGTAGCCTGGCTCCACCCAAATATTGCTCTCAGCTACATTTGTTTTCGATGAGATTACAGTCTGGAAAACCTGTTCGCATTTGTGTTTTCACAGCCACCCTACTGGTGGTCCAATCAGGGTGGCTATTGGCTAAGTATGATTATGTTGAAGTCAAGTATGTTTCAAAATGATGGTAGAGCTAGATGAGGCGATCAAAACAGTTGTAGTAACATATTGTCACATTGTTTACATTGGAGCCATGTAATTGATGAGTCAGCATTACAGCATGTTGCAGCAGCATAGTAATCAAGAATGCAAAGGGATGCAAACACCTAACAGGGTAATGATACAACACTGTTTAAGTTCCCAGACAATTTTGCATAATTGATATATAGGTGAGTCATATTTATTTCAAGATCTGCATTGTGATTGCAAAATATAATTATGAAATGTTCCACCAAAACTATAAATAACTTTTTTTAAATATATATTAAGATAATTATTTCCTTTCAACCAAATAAATAAAGAAATATGCATATTTGGATCACACTGCATTTAAAACTCTTAAAATATCAGTGGAATTGAATCAGAAGCTGATGCAGAACCATATCCCCTCACTCCTACTAAAATATTCTAGGGGAGAAAATAGAGTTTATCAGTATGCATGAATACTTTGGGAGCCACGGCAACTTGCTGTGGCATATCAGTCCTTTATACTGAGCATAATAGAAGTTTGCTGTTAACAGGAGCGCTGCTAGTGTGCTCTACATAGCACACCACACCAGCACAACGTGGACGAGCAGCAGAGAAGGAAGGGTCCAAGCGATATTGACGACACCTGATTGACACCTGTCTCAAGTTCTAAAGTGCACGTGTTGTGCACGCATGTGTACTGCCTTCACGTGCGTTAATGCGTGAGGCGTCTTTTAGACAGTTCTAGGCTATAGTTTTTTGATTTGCATGCATGAAATATATGCTGGCGTAACTTTGCCTTTAAGTAGTTCTTGAAGATTCATAGCAATTGAAGGTCAAATTGTTAACATCTTAATTCTGTTAAGTGTAGGAAATACCCTGGCCAAGATGAGACTCATAATAAGGGTCATAATAGTACCAGATCTTACACACGCCATTATAATGCAAATGTCATGTATTTTCTTGTAGCTTTCCATTGTTTCAGGACAAGGCGTTTGTAGTGTAAGACTAGAGGCCGAGCATACCATCTGCAGTATGAATGCATCCCTATGAGTGCACACTAACAACTTGTCAATGCAAGCTATTGCTCTGTGATGGATTGCAACTGAAAAAGCTGAGTTTCCCATTCAGTCAGTATATGAAGCTGCTACCTTCAGCAGTTTTAAAATCACACCAAATTAACAGGCCGTTGTGTTAATGTGTAATAAAGTGTAATCGCAAGAAGTAAAGGATTTATTAACCAATTACTGCATAAGCAACAAATATGAAAGTTTGCAGACTGTAAACAAATACATAAGGGGTTAAAAGTAGAGCTCAGTAAATATTTATAAAAGCTACGCACCACTGGTTTATTTTTTTGGCTCTCAGCAACGCTCTGCTAAAAGTAAATTAACACTCTAATAACATATGAATCTTTCATGACCTTGGGAGACCAGATAAAATGAAAGACAAAAGGAGCTCTGCTCCTACAGTGCAAACAGCAACTCTTGGAACAATCAGGTGTCAGTCAGACAGAGCAGTCTCTGTGTGGAATGCTAAACAATGGTGTCTGGCAGGAACATATTACTTTTTTTTTTTAATACGTTTATTATGCAATATCTCTCATTTTAAAATAGTTAGCCGACAAAATGTATAGTTAATTGTCCATTGAATGTATCTACTTTGACTGCTGAGATTATACAGCAAATTGTTTCCCTTTTAATCAAAGTATCCCCAGAGTAATCTTAAACAGAATAGCTATATACACCCAGTAGTACCATGAGCACAGTTCATAAATTGTTCATAAATTGGACATAAATGGTTAGCAAATTGTTTCCCTTCAAATCATAATACGGTCTCCAGAGCAATCCTGCATATAGCAGAAAGGCTCTATGCACTTTCCAGGACAGTTAATATTTTCATCTTCCATGTTGGACTTGCATATTTTCTCCCCCATGGCAAAAAGAGCTGTCATTTCTAAATTGCTTGGCCATTTTCATGTACTCAGCTGGAATAACATTGCTACATGCCTTAGCAAATTCAGGCCTTGAGGCTTCAACTCACTGATGAGATCAGCAGAGTGGAGCCTTCTGATCCATCCAGTTACTTTCCAGCAGACCAGTTACATGCCTGTGCTTCCAGAACATCTGGGTCTCTTAACATGCCAAGGAAGAGTTAGTGAGAGACCAAACAAATGATTCACTCTAATATATATATATATATATACACATACACACACACACATATAGTACCTATGGCTGGTGTCTGGTCTGGTGTGGTGTTCAGCAGGTCTTCAGAAATACCAATTATTGACATCTGAATAAAATAGGAATGAAAGATGAAAGGCTTGGAATAGTCAGTAGAGCTAAACTAGTATTATTCCCACCTTTCTACTAACAAGCAACCACCTATTATATCCAAGCAACACCTTCCAAGTATAATTACCTAGTTGATCATAAACCTTTTGCAGGCTGAAGGTACACAAAGGATGATAAAGATGATATATTCAGGACTATTCCAAAGATATTTTAATAATACGTTGGAGCATTGTAATGCATTTCAATGGAAGCAAACATGGAATGCTTACGGTCTATTAAGGGTGTGGCGTTTTGTTGTGGAGGCAATGCATGCAAATTACATTTCCCCAAAAAACAGTCTGCTGCAGAAATACCGTTGTGGTCTCAGGGTGGTCGTACTGTAGGTATCTGAGTACAATGGGTATTTTAATGGGTACAAAATACCCATTAATGACCCCAGAGAGAAATAATGAGCAATATGGTGAAATCTGTGTACCTCCCCATTGACTGATTTCTGAGATGAAATTCTGGGTGGTTCTGGTCTGCATATAGGGTGAAGTGCCCCCCCCCACTCCTTTCCAAAAATCAAACGAGGAAGAGCCATCCATTGCTCCTTCTCTGTTAACTTCCATTCTCTTTGACTATAAAGTATAGCCCAACTATATAGAGTAGACTATAAATGTATGGCTAATATTGGGATATTATGATACAATCATATTAAATGTGTACAGTATAAGTTGATGTGACGTGTTCCTTTCGAGATGACAAGCAATTAATAATACTGAGATCAGTTAATTGGCAAATTTGTAGTATTATATTAGTATTAGTATTGTTTTTGTGAAAAATTGGATTGACCTGGCTCTCATTGTCTGGCCATAAGTGCATATAAAACATCTGCAGCCTAAATGTGATAATAGTTCCGCACATTAGCGCAAATATTAATTGGTGTAAAGAGACTCAAAACTCTATATAGTATTACAGTTCGTATTGATGTAAAGCAATGGAGAATGTGGTTTGTTACAAGTGTACAATACAAGTATGAGTCTATATGGTTCTATGATATGAGCGCATTTCATTTCACAGGTTAGAATAAGATTGGTGTCATAGTCCATAGCTGTTTGCTATGACTATGTCTCCTTAGCATATCTTTCACAATGTCTTCATTCACAGTTCATCTTCCCTTTCTATCACTGCCAACTGTGCTGTCACTCACGCAGTTTCCTGTGTGCCTGAGGTTGATATCAGATAGAGAGCACCACATCAAAGCCTCTGCCCATTTTTTCACAAAATGAAAATAAGAACCCACACTAGAATACAAATGTCCATATTTCAAATAAATTATTTTGAGCAATTTGATCTCTATCAGTCAGCTTGGCATTGGTGTCTGTTTCGAGTGAACATTCTCAGTTGTAATACATTTATAATAGAGTAAATAAGTTATGTAATTGCTATTTTATTGGCATATACACTATACCTATCTATACCGGTATATCAAATAATTAGAATGCTGAGGATGATACTCTTGCCTGTGTGATTGCTTATGATCAATGCATATAATGCATTTCATGTAAATGATTTGCCATTTCTGAATGACAACCTATATATATATATATTCCTGTGTATGTGTGAGTCCAATATAGGTCAATAAATATGCAATATGTGCCCATAAGACTATGTGTCAGACAGACAGACACATGCACTGTGTGATCACATTACCCATATGGACATGGATATGATTAATGCATACAGATTTATAACACTCTAATATACCTATGAATATGTCATGATTTGTCTGTTTGTTGTTATGCAAGCATAGTTTCATATTACATATTACAAAGGAATTCACTGTTTCAAGGAGATTATATCTTTTACAAAATGATACTGTGCGACCATTACTATTTGGCAGCCAGGGCAATCTTGTTTTTCTAACTAATGCAGAATAAAACAAAAATGTTTTCTAATGTTTAAATGTACTAATACATAGCAATGGGAACAACAATAGAAAATGGCATTTGAAATCCATAAAGTTTGAGTAAACCTCTGTGCTTGGAACATCCTTGGTGGTAGGCTGTCTTGAGCTAGAGAAAAAGAAAAAAACACCATATACAGTATGGCATATGTAAAGAGAGTTTTTACATCTTTTTTTTATCCCCATGTTCAAATGTTGAAAAGTAATATGTGTTACCAACATTTGAACATAATAATTAAATACATCAAACGTGCTAATTTTAAGAAAATGCTTTTTAAAATAGAGCAGTCAGACAGCTTTGTCAAGCTGACAAGCATGTGATGCAATGATTAAACTAAACAAATTTCTATCTTTGACATTTACTTAATTTAATTGTAGTGGATTTTTGGAGGAAGGCCTATAGGAAATACTGTAGATTTAAATGAATGAAATACATGTAAGATTAAAGAATGTGTTTGTAAGAATGAGAGCAGTAATAATGTTCTATACTTTAGGTGTTTTCCATTAAACAAAATAATGTTGATGTTTTCAGGCTTATCCTACAATGTGACATGGATTATGGTTTTGTCTTAGTGGCTAAGGCATGAATCATTGCTTAATGTTTCATCTGGACATGACATCTATTACCCATCAAAATGTGTTTTCAAACTCTGAGATCCATCATGTTTTGTGACTAAGAAATACTCAAATTAAAGGACTCTAGCACACTTGCTTTTCTCTGACTGAGACACTAATGGTCCACCACAAGTATAACATGGAAAATGCAATTAAGTTGCCCAGTAGAAATTGTGCCAAACTATACACAAGTACGTTATGCTAACTGTACAAACAAAGAGCTACATATCAAAGATTGATTCTAAACCAAATAGAAACAAACCAGATACAATAAACCAGTCAAAATTCTGTTCTAAAGAAGAGGAATGTTCAGACCTAGAAGCAACATGCATGTGTTGCACTTCTCTGTATGTGGTGGATGTCTTCAATTTGTTCTTACCTTTAAAATTATAAGGTAGCCTAATTGTAAAGTCAATATCATGCCATACAAAATGAAACTTGGATTTGTAGGTAGTGAATACGTTTCCATTATCAGAATCATATTCATTAGACATACAGCCTATGGTAAAGGTGACAAGAATTATCAAGATTTTCAAGGCTGTATATTATCTTATTTATGGTGTTCTGGCGCCCTTTATTCTTCGTTAATGGGTTATCGCCAAGAGATTTACACGCATGGTAAATCACAATTTAAGCTTTTCTTTAATATACATACACACAAAATAAAAACTACTTTCATTGGCTCGTGGATATCGGCATCACCATCTCGCGCTTCCTCGCGATAACGAAGACCCCTAACAGCGAGAGCTTGATGCTGGTGTGTGTTCACTCCGCTGTTGTGGCAAGAAGGCGTGCAGGCAGGCTCTTGGACGGAACATTTTAAGAGGATTGTGCTCCACGGTTGATAGATTACACATTGCAAGTTTTACTACTATCGCACAAGGATATTGTGTGGGTGTCTGGGACCTTTACACACACCAGCAAGGTAACTAGCTTAATGTACGTGTCATCTTACTCGCTTCCTCTGTCCTGTCGCCCATACATCGCTAGCTGTTATATTTACAAGTACATTTCTAACCAAAGCAAGACATATGTCTCACAAACTAAAACGTGGTGGTCTTGTCAGATGCAGCTCTTATGCATTACTTGGACAAGTTTGTGTTAAACCACCCACATAAAATTAGACGCGTGTGTGTGGACACGATTGGAAGGAACTTCAAAGCTGGCGATAGAGTCTCGAATTTACTCCGTTAGCTTGTATGCTAACGTTCATTGCTTCGTAAAATCACGATATTTTGCGTGAAAACTTGTTTGCTGCTTCTAGAACTTAAAAAATAGAAAATATTTCTAATTCGGTAACTGCAGCGGTTGACAGTGTTATGTGTTTGAGATGATAAATGTGAAGAGTAGGCTACTTGCCACGGTTTTATGAATGGATCACACTGGACAACGTTTACTGAACTTATTAGACCAGTAGGCTACGCGTCGTTATTGTATCAGTCTGGTGCAGCTCTCTGGACTTCAGGTCAGGTTATATCAGGTTAACCCTATGACGGCCACTTTGCATTCAACGCATTACATGTTCAAAAAATCAACGGTTGTATCGCGGGCAGTTCTTTTGGAACAAAATTGTTATGTTTTTTTATTTAATTTAGTTTTCTATTTCTTTTTTTAAGTAGCCCTAATTCAAAAATATGCCTAGAGCTTGATATACACAATGTAATTGTGCAGTTATGTGAACTGCTTGTGTGAACATGAATCAACCATTGCATGAGCAATGTTGATCCTTTTTTTTTACTTAAACCTTTGCTGTAGAAATATATTTAATTTAATATAATTCCAGGCATGGAATTAAACATTTGTTTTAAAATATTTTGTCATTTATTATTTTGTAGGCTACTTGGGTTTGTATATGATCTTATGATATTTAGCATTATATCTAGGAATTATAGTCTAAAATGCATCGGGTTTTTATGACAGGGTTTCATATTATTATGTTATTATTTTATGACCCTGATTATTGCAGTTTGTATGCGCATAGGCTACATGTTATATCGCATATTCATATATTGGTAATAGCTTATGTTCTATAGTCGTATCATAGGGTTGTGTGCTACAAAAAAACATGAATTTGTACACATGGAGGTGGGGAGTTTTTTTTCTCATTAAAATCTATACACTCATAGTGAGCATGGAGCGTAAAACCAGAGATAATGTACATTTGCTAGTATGTGACTCAAAAGATTAAATAATTTAAGTCTTAATTTACGTTTCCTTAACATGTTGTCTTTTTAGTTAATTGTAATAATTTAAGTCGGCATCACCACTTTTTTAGCCTAAAAGTTGTAATATTTAGTAAAATGCAAATATTCTGCTGGCAATGTCTGCATGGCATGCACTTGTGTATGAAAGTCCTCTATAAACCGATACTTTGTAGGAAAATGCTATTTTTAAGAAACTTAATTTACTGGTGAAAGTGTAAATGCCACCGCCCACTAAAGGCATGATGTGTGTCAAGAGATGCAAGAATTTTAGAACTAGTTTTTAACTGGGCAAAGCCCACTGGAGGAGTCTGGGTGGTGGCCTTCAGACTTATTTAAAATAAGATGCCTACTAATCATCTCTAAAAGGTTATTTATTATTATCCATTTTCCTACTGCACATGCATATACTATACTTAAATGAGGTCTAATGTCTATAATGTGTAGCCTATTATAGATTTGAACATGAGTATGCAACCTTGTGATTAGCTTATTCCTCACACCTGCTGTAGGCTTACTGCAAATTAAATCTCAGTTAACACTATTACAAGTCAAAGCTCTAGTTAAATTAAAAGGAATTTCCTATCTTTAACCATTGTCGTACAAAAAAGTCAGAGCATAGAGTATCGCGCTTGCCGATACCTGCGGAGCACCGACCGGGTACATTCAATATTACAGTAGCCAACCCCATGGCACATACTGTAGATAACCCCCCAGCCTCAAGAGCTGACATTTGACTTTATCTTTGATGGCAGTCTCAGCATAAAACATGAGCTTGATATACCAAGCTTTTAATAACTGGTAATGTAGGTCTACTTGCGCTACATAAACAGTTAGACACTCATTTAATTAAGTGCCTGTGGATATTTTATTGTGTGTATGTATGTAAATAAAATTTACTTTTTTTTGCCCTGTGGTATCGAAATCAGTATCAAGAACTGTGGAATTTCACTGGTATTGGTATCGATTATACATTTCTGGTATCGTATCTGGTACATCCCTACAGCATACACACGTGAATGTTTACAACACAAATATGCAACATATCCTACATATTTTATTTGCTTCAAGGTAGGGGTGCATAATATATCGATTCAGTATCGTTATCGCAATATCACGTTGCGCAATATCATATCGAAGATGTTGCAATATTCAGTGTA